>VZRZ01007316.1:0-67938 GCA_013398175.1 Climacteris rufus
GGCGGGGGCGGCGGAGTGGCGCTGACCCGTGTCCCCTCGCAGGTGGAGTGGGTGCTCTGCCCCTACGACGTCCATCACCGCGTCCCCCGGGCGTCGCTGGAGAGGCACGCGGCGTCCTGCCGGCTCCGCAAGATGGGATACTCCGCCGAGGAGGAGGTGGGAGCCCGGCTTGGGAAGGGGGATGACGGGGACGGCGCTGCTGCCCTGAGGGTGCCGGCTGCCGCGGCTCGGCGGCCCCCCGCCTTGACCCAGGCCTTTGGTCCCGCAGGCCGAGATGTACGACTCCAGCTTTTTCTACGAAAACCTGAAGGTTCCCAGCGTCGCCATGGGTGAGCGGCAGCGCGGGCTCCGCCCGGCGGGGCGGCACACACGGCTGGGGCTGAGGGGACATCCCAGCGGGGGACAGGATGAGGGCCTGAGGGGACATCCCGAGGGGAACAGAGATGTGGGACTAATTAGTCCGGGTCCCCACCGTAGCACCACCCTTGTGAGCCTCAAACTCCCTAAGGCCTCCTGAAAACCCTGAGTGTTTCCATCAGTAGGTTTATTCTCTCCTATTGTAATTTGTCATTTGCCTTAGTTTACTGTTTTTATGCTTAGGTCACTGTGTAGTTCTACTCTGTAGGTTATTTTCATTATAAAATCCAAGGAGGATCTGTTTTTATCTCTTAGGACTTTCTTCCTATGTTCTCAGTCCCTACTCTTGCATCAAATGTGAAAAGTGTATTAAAATGCATGCTTAGAATGTTGGAAAATTGTCTGTAGAATTTGGGGATATAGCAATGGTACACAGAGCAATATGCATACCTTTCTTTTTCCATATCCTTGTAACCTTGTAAATTAATCTCTTCTTTTTTTTTCTTATTTTTCTTCCCTTATTTTAACTGTGGAATAGATTAAAATTACATTTTCAGTTCATGAAATGTACATGAATAAAACTTAGATGTTCTTTACCATACCATAAGCCTCATAATAGAGTTTGGGGAATAAAGACTAACTCAATCAAGTACTCAAGAACTTGATATGAAAGTTCTATTGATTTTTTCCTTCCCTGCCTGCAGATAAAGATCTACAGTTTCACGTTGTTAAGCAGGCTAGAGCCCAAAGTGCGAAGGAAGGCACAGGCTACAGCGAAGGTAAGGAGCAAGCAGTTGAGATGACTTTGCCAGCTCTCCTGTGGAGAACTGCTCTTGTCTCCCTCCTTGAAGCATCCTTCATTCCACTTTGAACTGCTAAGAAGAATTTAAATTTATCTACTTTTAATATTCCTTCCCCTGCATATGTTGGATCACTGACTACTTTCTATACTTGGGGTAACTAGATGAGAGGATTTGAGTCTGTTGTGCTCACACCTCTATTATCTTCAGAACTGGAAAATGGACAGGGCAAAATTCAGGAATTTCTTGAAGCACTCATCATCTGCTTCCCATCCCACTACCTACACTATACTCTCTGCCTGCATTTCCTTCTGTTCTTTGTGGCCCAAACTCTTGTAATGGTGCCTCCAGCCTTGGTCTTATTCCTCTGCCATTTTGTTTAGGGATTAATTGGTAGTTGTGAGCCATGTGGGCTTGTCCACCATTCCTCAGATCAAAAACCAAACAACATGTGTATTACTGTGTTGGACTGTTTCAATGCTGCCCTAAGAAGTTGTGTAAAAACTGTGCTGGCACACCTGCAAATGTGATGCTGTCCTTTGCTACTGCTCCAGGCTCAATAGATCCTTTACATTTTGTTTTTCAGTGGGTTTTGTGACCAGCCAGTGGCCAGGTTAAGACAGAAAGTCTTTGAGGGTTCAGACTTAGACAAAGTAGAAAAGTAGAGAGTCTGTACAGCTTTAGTTGGTTGAGAAATCACTGCAACACCTGAAAGATACAGCATTTGCTCACTATAGACATTAGTTTGTTAAACATATATGGGCAGAAGGAAAATTGCATTTGTCCAACTCTTCTGACAGTGAAATACAGCAGCACTTGCTCGGGCACAGTTTTTCATGTTGCCTTTGTTTACCTGGCATAGCAGATAGAGGCTTAATGGACCATTGCTTGGGAAGGAGGTTTCCAGGATGAGCACTGTGTTTTGAGCATGTTGGGTGCATTTCCTCTGGAGGGAGGTCGTAACTCATTAATTTGACAGAAGCATATCTAAGTAGAGAAGGAACAGATGAACCCTGTATGGAGTGTTTCATTGCAAAGATGCACTGGTGAACCACTAGATGCCAGTGTTGACTGCCGAGTTTTCCCTGCAAGCTTGCCTTTCCCTGAGGATAACACTAAATCTGTATTGGTGATTTTCACTGTGGCATCTTGGCCTGTTGTAAGATTTACTGACTTGCAATTGTTTGTTCAATATAAAGTCTTTGGCAGCAGAAACAAATGAAAATAATTTTTTATTGTAAATTTCCTTTTGACTAATTGTATCAAAGGAAATTATTTTCTTTGTTTTTTTCTTTTTTTTTTCCAATTCTAACCATACTTAGAACATTAGCATAGCTACATTGTAGAACAGAAAAACTGGTCTTAATCACAAGTTGTGTAATTCTTGTAAAATCACAAGCATGTGATTATCAGTGTGTTTTTATGGACTTCTGTGACCCTGTAAGAGCAGTGCATCTTAAAAATAGAATTCTAGTTTTTGTGTTTAAGTCCATTCTGTTCTGGTTTAGGTTCCACAATACTGATGAAACTTTGTATTTTAGGTTTGTTTGTAGAGTTATTGTGGTTCCTCTTCTGTGGTGTCTAGTGAAAGCAGGATGTGAAAGATTTCCCAGCTTCCATTAAGAGCTGAATAATCTGGAGAAGCACTAAACTTGCTGTTGTGAAGGCTCCTGCATACACCCTTCTTACATGTTGGCTCTTCTGTCTGCCTGGAGATGTGTGGGATTGTGTTGGGGGGAGCAGGATTATGGAGGTCAGGTCAATGGTTGCTGCAAATTTGCACATTTTCCAATAAAATGCTTTTTTGCAGGCAATGTCGTAGAATATTGCATCCTGTATCTTTAGGGAAGTCACTTTAGTGCTGTTGCAATGGATTGAGAGTGGCTTTATTTGTTTGGAGGCATATGTGTTTTAACTGGGGAATGGGAAAAGTGAGTAGCAGGCTGATGGAAAGAGGAGTGTGCAGGCAGTGTGTTTGTTTCCATAGCTTTAATTATCTGAATCAATCTGCACTGCTTTGAAAGTGCTTTTGTAGTCCTTTTAGCTATAAATTCCTGTGGCAGTCTATTATAAAAGCTCTGCAGGGAAGGTAACAGTGTGAGTGAGACTGATTTACACCGTGCTCAGTTATCTGGTGTCCTAGAAGCTTTAGTTTTTGTTGGCAGAACAGGTATTTTGCAGCTCATGCTTTACATAACATTTTAGGAGTAAGATAAACCCACAAGTTAGAGCTGCAGCCTCTCTTGATTTAGCTTGTAAGCTGAGAGCTGAAACTGATGGGACAATACAGAGGGCCATTTTGATCTAATCTAGTACGATTCCTTCATGGCATGTGAAAACCTGTATCTGTGTAGGCAGTCAAGAGGGGTTATACAGCCTGCATGGGGCTTGGGAGGGATTTGGGAGGGATCTTTGAGCAATTTCTGTCCTTTCAAGTTAAGAACGTTGAAACTTCTTACAGATATGTAGGGGAAGAATGAAAACAGCATGGGAGTTTACTGCATTGTTTGTTTGTTGAGCTTTTCCTGAATAATTAGGCTATTTTACAAATAACAGCTCTCTGTCCAACCTCCAGGATCTTTCTCCTCACTGCCTGTAGAAGTTCCTCAAAATCACAAGCGTTTCACCTGTGACCTGACTCAAGCCGATCGCCTTGCTCTTTATGACTTCGTTGTTGAGGAAACAAAGAAACAGAGGTCCAGATCCCAGATAACAGAAAATGACAGCGATCTCTTTGTGGATTTAGCAGCGAAAATCACCCAGGGTTTGAAGAATTTTGTTGAATTTATGGCTCAGAACTTTTCCATTTATCTGGTTACATGAGTTTTGTTGAAAGTCAAACAGAATTGGCTGTGTTGTTTTGTTGTTGTGGAGAGCACACTGTTCTTAAAAGCCACAGCAAAGACCATCAGAAGACACTAGTTTGGTGTCCTTTATGATGTTTTCCTTTTGGGAAAGCCTCAGTGCTCTGCTCTTGGCAACATGTTGTGTGTATCTCAGTGGAAGGATCTTCTGTCTTTGCTGCAGCTGACTTCAGGTTGCTTAATGTTGCCAACTTACTGTGCAGCTCAGCTCAGTATTTGCTGTAAGAGATGATGAGATTAAAGATCACTTAAGAGTAAAAGCTGAACAGGAGAGGTTGGCAGTCATCCAAGTGGAGCTCTTGAGCAATATACTTTGGTGTACTGGTCTGTGGCCTCTCATCCCTGTTGAGTCACACCAGTTTGTAGATGTACCAAGTGCAGCAAAAGCATCTGTGTCACCTTGTAGGGCCTGCTGTGCCTGGGAGGTAAGAGACAGTTCTTGTCATCTACACAGGTAACTTCTTTATAGAATGTGCCTTTCTCATTGTGTCTTACTGTAATACTGGCTTTGAAAACATGACCCATATCTAGAAGGCATTTGACCAAATGACTGTATATTGGTTGGGATCACAGTTAGGAGACTGAAATCACCTAACAACATTTGCTTGGGGGCTTTTTAGTTGTGTGTAAACAGCCAGAAAGAAAGCTGGGGAGGAAGCTTGAGCATTAAGTAAATTCTTAATAGTTAATAAATACTGGAGAAACTTCAGAAAGAAGACAATATATTTTATGTTCCTGAAAGCACAAGGCCTGGATACCTGCAGGTGCTAATGTCCTGCTAATGACTATTTGTTTTACTCCCGATTTTTTGCTAGATGACAGTCAGAAAGGTCCAAAGTCCCATCTTGAAATTCTGGCCGAAATGCGAGATTACAAGAGGCGGCGGCAGTCATACAGGGCTAAGAATGTTCATATAACAAAGAAGTCTTACACTGAGGTGAGATCTGAACACAAAGGCTTTTTTGCACAAAATGCTTATTATATATCAACACAATTATATACTTGTTTAAAGACAAAGAATACGTGTCTCTCTCCACTTCTTGTACCCTGCTTTATTATTCTTGCAAACTATGGAGGAATGTTTTTGGTTACAAATAAAGAGCATTTCTAACTGCTAAGTTTTGAATGCGAAAATGCCAGCAAGATGTAGTTTGCTATCATAAAATTGTACTGTTTCAATTTATGCTGAAACATGTTTCTGCAAATAAGACTTTCCATTCAAACATCTGGGTTTGGGGGAGATTTTTGTGGGTTTGGGGTTTTTTTGAGATGTTTACCTTTTGTCTAGTGCTAGTTCAGGCACTACCATGACATGTTCATTTTTAACATATCTCCAGGTGATTCGGGATGTGATTGGTGTGCATATGGAAGAACTCAGCAATCAGTGGCAGGAGGAGAGCAGGTTGGATAGTGCAGAGATATGTGAAGGAGGGAAGTCAAAATCTTCAGGAAGGTATGCCACAGCTGACAGATTCTTTGGGCATGTGAGCAGATTGATAGCCTGTAATTTTTTCTTATCACCTTCTTCTAATAGCATGTACCAACTTTGTCTGAGTCATATGCACAGTTTATTTTATACTAATTCTAAGTTATACTAAGTTATACTAAGTAATACTAAGTTTATACTAATGTTAAGTCTTGCTTGAGAAGCTCTGCCTGCATGAAGGATGGGGAAAAATTAATAAGTATCTTTCAGTGGTAAGTAGGTTGGTTGGAAGTGATACAGCTGAACAGGTAGTTCCTGGTGGAGCTAGGGAATAAATAGTGCTCCCTCTGTGCCCAAATGTGCATATATGTTGTAGCTGGGTACAGAAGGACACCTAGAAATACAAGTACACAATTCTTCCCTTTCCCTACTACATGAGATGTAGTAGATATATTATAGCTCAGAGTAAAGGTTTCCGTAACATAATAAATACGGGGAGGGTTTACGGTTCTTACCATGAATGATGCTGTGCTAACTGGGAGTGTGTTCTATTTACACATATTTGGGCTGTGTCAAGCACACTCTTCCAAACATTTGGCACTGAAGTAAAAATGAAATAATGACCTAGTGATAGCCTATTTGTGCTTCTTCTACAGATCTTTGAGAGGAGAATGTTTTTGAAACAAACTAGAAAGTGTCACTCTGTTCCCAGCATTAAAATGAAGATGAATGAGTGGCAGAGCACTGGAGCCGTAGAGCCCAGGCAGGCCATAGAGACATTCAAAACCCACCTGGACACATTCCTGTGTCACCTGCTCTAGGTGACCCTGCCTTGGCAAGGGGGGTGGAATGGATGATCTCCAGAGGTCCCTTCTGACCCTAATGATTCTGTGGTTCTGTGAGATCAGGACTGTTGGGTTCTCCAACTGAAGGTAGCAGCTTAAGGCAGATGGTTGAAGAGTTAAAGATTTAAAGCAAAACAGAGTGAATTCCTTTGTGCTGCCTCCTGTTTCACAAGCAGTGGTGTTAAGACTGAGGTGCAGTGTTTATAAGAATTAATTGGATTAAATAGTGTGCTGAGATGTGTGCATGTAAGAGTATGGAATTCGGGCCTCTTGGGAGGAACTGTATTTCTCAGAGAGATAGAGAGGCTCAATAGAAGGTGTGTCCTGTGTCTTACATCGTTAGAAGGTCATTATGTTACAAAAATGGTACTGAAAACAGTGACTGTGAAACTGTTTCTACTGATTAAAATTAATGATGTTTTTTTCAGAAGGGAAGACAGGCGCTCAGCCTCAGTGGACTCCCGGCAGTCTGGGGGAAGCAGTAAGGATACGGAATGCACGAGACACAGGAGAGACTCCAGCAGGAGTCCCAGTAAACGAAGGAGGAGTCGCGAAAGAGGCAAAGACAGAGACTCTCGGAGAAAAAGAGAGAGGTGAGCAGAAACAGTGACAGCTGACTCCTGCTTCTGAGTCAGGCAGCCATGACCTTTGTGAGAATTTAGTGCAGGGATTGAGAGAATCTGGTGCAATTCAAAAGCTAGGCTAACCTCACAAGCCAGTGGTGTGAGGCTCCTCATACTGAACAAAACAAGTTGTGAGATCACAAACTGTGAGCCAGACTTCTGAATTTCCTCTCACGTCTGAAAGGTGGCACTTCCAACAGCACCCTGCAGGACTGCAAGAGGCTATTTATTTTAGTCCTTGATCAACATGGTTAAATGGACAGCGTGTCCCTCATCCACAACTAAGTGCTTGTCATGTCTAATACTGATTTCTGCTGTAGTTTGCTCTAGACCTTAATAAATAGGATTATTTGTTTCACTAATACGCATACACTAGCTTTTCCATATGAGATGCTTCAAAGCAATGCTCTTGCTCTTCAGTACTTCTGGACATATAATTTAGGAAAAGAAAGCAAATCTAGGCCACACCTTCTAAGACCATCAACAAGGACATATTGACATCTGCAGGACCACAGGTGTGTGGGACCTGTGTTTGAGCAGAGCTGTGGAGTGTTGTGCAGGAGAAATGCTGCCTTGTGTCCCTCGTGTGTATGGGTAAATGCTGTTACATAACTGCGTGGATGGCGCTGATGGCTCGTCTCAGAGCTGGCTTCATTACACCGTGATGCCATTCATCCTAAACTAATTGCCACTCTGGCACTGCATGACAAGGCTTTGATTAAAGCAGCATGGAAAATAAACTGTCTTAAAGCAGTTTACTTTCTTTCCTTAGAGGAGGACATGACTACATTTAATGAGAGCTTTCCATCTTCCAAGTTGTTTTTTTCCCTTCAGACTCTGTCACTCTGAGCCCAACAGCCCACACAATGTTTGTTTTTTTGTTTCAGGGACGAAGACAAGTATCACAACCATAAAAGAAGAAAGTAGAAACAAGAACCTGATCATTTTGTTTGTCAGCTCTTCAAAATGTAACTTGCATAAGAACTGTTGTTCCTGCTGTTTCACCTGAGACAGTAGAGGTGTGCACATAATATTGGTGTTGCATCAGAGCTGTGCTTGGAGACAAAGAAGTGTTAAGGTTTATCAGGATGGAAGCAGTGTATTTCAGAAAATGTGTAAATCTGTAACATTTGTACATCTATTAATAAATTAGATTGATCTCTCATGTATCTGAGTTTAGTCTGACAAGGCTGAAGAATAAAATCTATGAGAGGTTGTACTACTTGGCCTTCCTGGCCATGGGTAGTGGATATAGAACAGAGCTAATCCCTGGAGTCCAGGATCAGTTACAGACAGGGAAGGGATAAAGAGAGCTCCCCTCCTACCTAGCACTGTCACCTCTAGGTGACACTGCCTAATTACAGCATGTACCCGAGGGCAGATAATCAGAGTTCTCCAAGAGGCTAAAACATCTCCAACGGCAGATAATGTTAAACAGATAGTAACACAAAATTTAGTGTTCCCAAGGTCATGCTGGAAGAAATTTTGGATCAATATCATCTGGCAAAGGTGATGAGAATATAGCTCTCCACAGAAACTAGGGGGGAGGCACCAAGGACACTTACAATATTGCTGAGTACCACATTCAAACACCAGGTGCCTTTCCTTCCAGCAGTAGCTAGAAAGACTTCCCATGCTGTGGATTAACATACAAATATTAGTGATAGAGGCTGATAAAACAGATTTAAACATGCAGATACATATTAAGGCTGTCCAGTTCTCTTAATTCCTCACACAATCTACGTCAGCCAGGTCAGTCACCATCAGCCAAGCTTCTTGTCTCAACAAAATAAGCAACTATAAAAGAACAAGCTTGCAGATCCATCTTTCCTGAAATACTTCTGTTTGATCAATATGCCGGGAGAGGGTACTCCATGTCCTCCTGGTTTTGACCTTCTCAATCAAAGGGAATCTCTCCAGTTTTTCATACCTCAGTTGTTTCTGCAATTAAGTGTGATTAATTATGTGTCACTAAAGATGTGGTCTAGTTCTGGTGGATTTAGGCTTCTATACCTGTTAGAGCAGCCCAGCTCAAAACCAAACAACTCTGTGTCAGGTTTCCTCACCTACATGACAAATGCAGTAGCTTTTCCTGTCAGAGAACAAGACATATTTTAAAACAGATCTTTAATTAGACAAGTTTATCTAAGAACAAAAAAAATATGCTCAAGTTCTGAAAGGTTTCTAATTAGAGGGAAAAAAATATGGAACTGCTGCAGTCCTTTCTTGCATTGGTTTCGTCTGCCAGCTCAGCCACAGGGTTCTCATTAAGTTCTCTTTCAGGAGGGCTTGGTAAAAGAGTTTATTTAAATAGAGGATGTTCAGGCAGACAAGGCAGTCTAAAGACCAGCTGTATTTGTGCAAGAGTCAAAAGGAAGTCAGTGCTACCAGAAGCATAACGAGAAATGCTCCAGTCATGGCTGTCCAGTCTTAATTTATGTTTTACTTTACAATCAATTAAAATGTGTAGGTAGGAAGATCAGTAACCACGCAACTTTTGCTCAATATAAGCAGATTAGAGAAGGGGTGGCTCCCTGGGGGTGACCATCAGTATTTGAGAGGCAGGAGAACAGTATAACCATGTATTCAATTAACACCCCCTGAAGGGCCATTTCAAGAGCAGGACAAAGAAAAGGAAATGCCAGAGAAGAGGAACATGTTGTACTGAAATGTACAGATTATGGTACTTTGAACACAGATTATTTTCTTGAATTTATTTATTCCTTTTTTTTTTTTCCTCTCACCTCATGCTGAAGAGTAGGGTTGATCAATAAAATATGAAGGAGTATGGCAGGAAGTGTCTGAGCAGCACCATGCCAGAGTGTTTGTCCCTGGAAAGGAATAAACCAAATGTTTTAGAATGGCACTTTAACATGGTAAATCCTAGTGTGTTGGACAAGATACAATTTATAAACTGCAAGCAAAAGGGGTGTGATTAAAAAGCAGATCTTACTAAAAATTGTCAATCTGATAACTAATGGTGAAACAGTTCATTTGTATGCTCTTGCTTTGGAGCTCCCATGAACTTGGAGCTGGTAGCAATCTAAGACAGTGTATGGAGTTTGCATAGCAATGTTTTTTTCGGAGAGGTGGGGGCTACAGTGGTGGCTTCTCTGAACTTGTGACAGAAGCCAAGGCCGTGTTCAACAGAGGCAAGGTCAGACAAACCTGCTGCTGGCCAGGGCTGAGCCAGGGCTGAGGGTGGTAGCACCTCTGGGGTGGTGTGTTTAAAAAGGGGAGGAAAACAATTGTGCAACTGCAGCTGGAGAAGAGAGGAGTGGGAATATTTGAGAGCAACAGCCCTGCGGACACCGAGGCCAGTGAAGAAGAATGAGGTGCTCCAGCTGACAGAGCTGTGATTCCCCTGCAGCCCATGGAGGTCCATAGGGTAGCAGAGAACCACCTGCAGCCCATGGAGGACACGCCAGAGCAGGGATGATGCCTGAGGGAGGCTGTGACCCTATGGGAAGCCAAGCTGGAGCAGCTTTAGTGACAGGACTTGTGACCCCGTGGGGCACCCACGCTGGAGCAGGCTGTTCCTGAAGGACTGTACCCCATGGAAGGGACTGTACACTGGAACAGTTCATGAAGAGCTGCAGCCCATGGGAAGGATTCAAGTCGGAGAAGTTTCTGGAGGACAGTTTCCCATGGGAGGGACCACATAATGGAGCCAGGAAGGATTGTGAGGAGTCCTTCCCCTGAGAAGGAAGGAGTGTCAGAAACACTCTGTAATTAAGTGATGTCAGCCCCCATTCCTCATCTCCTTGTGCCACTGAAGTGGTGAGAGGGAGAGAAAATGGGAAGTGAATTTGAGCCCAGGAAAAAGAGAGGGGTGGGGGGAAGGTGTGTTGAGGTTGATTTTCATTTCTCATTATCCTACTCTGATGTGATTGGTAATAAATTAAACTGATTTCCACCAGTCGAGTCTGTTTTGCCTGTGGCAGTACCTGGTGAGTGATCTCTCCCAGCCCTTATCTTGACACACGAGCCTTTCATATATTTTCTCTCTGTCCAGCTGAAGAGGTGACAGAGTAGTTTTGAAGGGCACCTGGCATTCATCCAGAGTCAGCCCACCATGCACAGAAAGACCAATTCCAGAGAGATGGTAGTTCAGTGTCTGTATACAAACATGCTACGTAGGCAGCACTCAAAGGTCAAGCCTGTTACAGATCTTTTTAAATTGGTTAAAGTGCATTTCGTGTGACCTTGTGTGACTATGGATAACATGAAAGAACTCCCCGTCTCTCTCTCTGGTTTATGATCTATATTAAATCCAAAGAGCTGCCTACAAATGCTGCTGGTTCCAGAACATGCCTGTACATAATAGCTTCCTACAGGGAAAATTATACCACCAGAGAGCAACTTCAATATTTCAGAGAAAGACGGATAAATAACAATTTATCTTTTAACAGTGCAAATACTGAAGTTGACAAAACATAATTATGTATACTTTAGACAATCTTAATCAAACCTTGCTCCTGTCATTGTGGCTATGCCCAAAATGAAGATGCATTATTCACCTGAAATTAAAGCCTTATGGAGAACCCAGGGGCAACTGACATTTTAAAATTCCACGCATGGATTTTTACTTACGCTTGTTCTTTAATTCCTTGCAGGAATGCTTCAGTGTCCGCCTCTGGTATCTCTCCATCAATACTGGCCAAATATGAATAAAGGAATGAGAAGGTTTCGAAGGGAATTCGAGCTGCTCCACCTTCTGGGTCGCTTGTTAAGATTTCACAGGCCTGTTTCATTGAACTCAGTAAGGACTGCAGGGGGTTCCAGCAAGAAATGAGAGGAAAAGTATCAGAGCCATGAACATCCTTTGCATACCATGACAAAATCCACACTGTAAGCCATTAGAAGTGAGAGTAAATGAGATGATCATTGTGTTATCATCATTACCTAGCTTTAAACCCCAAATTTGCTCTCTAGTGCAGGTCCAAGGATGAAACAATAATGTAGTTCTAGTAGAGACAGGATTAAAAAATACCAGAATCTTGTGATGGTTAAAGATTGCATAGGGTAATCTGAGCTCTATCTCCAACAGGGCCAAACTGCTGTTCTGCTACTGTAAAGGCTCCAAGATCAATGTATCTGGTGAGAGATATTTGAGTGTACATGTGTATATTATCTCAGTGATTCTAAATTAATTCTCAGTAGCTGTTAAGACAAACAAATCTACAAACTCCAGAAAATGAATATGGGTTTCCTGATTTTTATTATGACATTATATTATATTACATAATTTTTAGTTGATATTTTAGCTGATATTTATGGTTTCCCCTATCTCTATACAAGTTCTATTTTAGTAGATAGTAGAAAAAGCACTGAGGCAAAAAGCATTTAAAGAATATTTCAGTTTAGTCAAAGGCCAATAACATCTGAGTTACCTTAAAAAAACCATGCCTCAAATTATTAATTCCAAATACACTTTGAAAAAATCCTTTATTTAAATACAGTGTTGATAATCCAGTGCCCTATGCATGCTGAGCTATATGGGGAAAAGCATAGAAAAATCCAGCATTGGGTTTCATTCAGTCAAAGACTGATTGGATGCCTTTAAAAAACAAACAAATAAAAACACACACAAAATAAAAGGACAAAAGCAAACCCACACAGGCTTTCTCTAACCCAAGTCATAGTATTTTTACTTCAACTTTTTAAAAATTTCCTCTTACATTTTCATTAACAAGCAAGAAATTACTATGTAAAAGGATTGCATTTCCTAACAGTAGAATAGCAAAACTCAGAATAAATGCAATATCTGTGTAAGATCTAGAACACAGGCCAGAAAAACGTCATTTTATAATCCTCTAACAGTTTTACTTAATTTCAGTATTTCAGTATTCCTCTAACAGTATTTACTTAATTACAGTATTTCCTCCCCTGGGAGGCCTCTGAGGGAAAAGAGAGGCAGCTGACTCTGTGATGGCCAACTCTGCATTTTGCTAACCCTCTGCTGCCCTTCCTGCTCCTGCCATCCCAAGCTGCCACTCTGTCTCTCACACAACACAGCAAAGTTATTCACATCCATGTCACCACACTGGAATGACAATTTAACAGGCTGCCTCTGTGGTAATTTCTCCAAGGCTTTTGTAAAACCACATCAATGCTTTACAGAAAAGATATTTCAGACTGGTGCTCTTCAGATGTTCATATTTGTCTACTCTTGTATCTCAGCTGTGACCCCGTTTGACTATGAACACAATTTACAGCTGCAGGACATGAGGGTAAATTTCTTGTGTGTATCTTCCTTTTTGGTTTAGGAAACCAAAGTTTAGGTTTCATTATGTAGTACTGAAATCAAATCATTCACTTAAGATCCAAAAGGATGGCGAGATGGAAGTAAATTTAGTCTGTCTAATTCCATAAGAATGGTGTTCCTGTGACTCCATTTTTGGTTTATTTGGGGTTTGTGTGTGTGTGTGTGTGTGTGTGTTTTTAGATAAATAATGCTGCTGTTACTTTTTTTAAATGAAGAAAAGAGCCCAAGCTACAAGATCCTGTTGGGAGGGAGACTGAAATCAAGAAATACACAGTTGAAATAAATATATTTATATAGATATACACACACAATTGCAACTGCAAGCCAGGTCGACATTCAGGGTTTCCAGATATTGCAACATTCACAAAATATTATTTCATACGTATTTTCATTTTAGTACCTCTTCTTCCCTACTGTAGAAATCATTAAAAGTATTATACTTTATAAGAACATCTGCTTAATGCACTTTATAATCTTTCATTCTGTTGCAATGCTCTGCTGAGATTTTATTACTGACATTAAAAGAATTAAGTGTAGATTTAGTAACATTAACTGCTGCTGTGAAAATTCAATTGGCTACACAATCAATTAAAATTGGTTCCTTAATTTCTCCCTCCAGTTCTCCTCCATGGATCTTTCTACTGATGCCATCAGCATCATTTCTCTACCATCCTCTCTCACGTGGTACAAGCTCCCTGCAGATGTGCTTGCTCTTGTACTGCCACTCCAGGAAACTGAGGACTTAGCCATCTTTCTGGTTAAGTTGCCCTAACCAAAATCTAATGGGGAACAGAAGTAAACACAAAAGCCCCTTTGCCAGCTGCTGCAAAAGCAATCACCATTCCCCAAATCCATTTGCATGAACTGTTCTATGGTCTATCTCGTATGACCCCAGCCAATCATTTGTGTTTGGGTACGAGCGCTCCTGCTGTGAACATACCCCACCAAGCACACTGCACCCAAGGGCCAGAAACTTCATCCATTCCACTGCCTCTCCAAAATTGTCCAGTTGCAGGATGGCTTCCAGCTGCTCCTCTGGCAAGCACAAATGCTTCCATTTTTCCTTCAGCTCTGCAATGGTCACCGTGCCTTTGGAAGAAAGCTTCAAACAAAATCACAGTACCACAGTAAGAAATCCAAAAACCAGAAGTAATCTAAGAACACAGTGCTTCCCCAAAATACTTCAAATACTACACAGTCTGTCTCCCCAAGCATCTCCAACACATCAGCATTCCTCAACAGCATTGTGCATTTCATAAAGAACAGCTTGTACCTGTTTGTGCAAGACTTTAAGGAGTCCCGGGGTCAAACCAGCATCTGTTTTCTCTGTTGCTAAAGGCATTTCAATCCTCTCCTTCACAGGAAGGGGCTCACCTTTAGACAAGGCTGAAAAATACCTAAGTGAATGGGAAGAGAAACACACCTCAATGCCCATAGCTATTACAAACTACACAGAAGTAAATGCTCTTCCAGGTCGGTGAAAAAATTCACAGCCTCCCCCACAGGAGAGGCAGCATTTGGCAAGCTGCCCACCTGCAGACCTCCTTTCTCCCCATGCCCAGAAACCACTTTTCTTTTTAGCAGAAACCACAATCTTTAGACTTTACATGCTCCTTTTCATGACATTCTAATAATTCTTAAGGCATTTAACTTACTTTGTGCATGATATTCTCAGCTGTTTTTATTGAGGAGCACTTGAGGGCTCATCTGTTTAGCAATCCCCTCATGCATTACCCAAAATGCACATCTGCCAAGTCCCTCATCAGTGTTTCTGCTATATCTGTCCACTCCAAAGTAAAATTTAAGAGTAGAGCATAAAGGGCATTAGGTGTGCATCTTTTGATTATAAGGTTGCCACAACCTTAAGAGCAACTGCCTCTGCCATAACTGGCCAGGAACCTGAACTATGCAAGGAAATCTCAGTTTTCATTCAGGTAGTGGTGGGTCTAATTTAAGCATTTCTCCACTTGTCCTGTCTCATCTGCCTTGGTCACACATCCATGCCCAGGGTAACCCACGCTGTACAAATATTTGCCAAAATGCACAGCAGGCAGCACAGAACTGAATCAGTGTGACTGGATAGAGACAGATGCACGGTGTGTATACACATAGAACACCCAGGCTATTTCTCAGCCAGATCCATTTCCCCAGATGATTATTTACAGGGACAAGCACTACAACACCAGCAGCACGTGAGAAGGCACAGTCTTGCTCTGCTTTACATGGCTCCCAGGTACAGACCTCGCTCTGCTCAGGTGCTCTTACACCAGAGCATATTCCAAAAAGAGGGGTGTGTGATCAGCAGCAGCCACCCAGCCACCTGCAGGGGCTGCCCCCACCGAGCTGGTGCCATCTCTGGGCAGAGGTTGGTGGTGTGGCCTTGGCAGTGCCACGCTGCCCCTGCCCTCACCAGCCCCATGTCCCAGCAGGCTCCAGCTACCCGGGAACTGCTGCTTCTGACTGCTCGCCTGGGGCAAGCTCACTGCCCATCATCACCCGAGCTACACTGCACCCCACCCCCGTCACATTCCTAAGAAACACCACACCATTTGAAGATGGTCCTGCTGCCTTTCTCCAACACTGCAGCTGTAACAATTCAGATTCAGATTATTTTCTTTTTAACAGACAAGCCAGACTCCAGACTGGCTTTGTTAAAAACCTCCCCTCCTTCATGTACACAGTAGAGACATTTTCCAATCCCCCCCAGCTGAGAATATCTCAGTCCCTTTTCAATAGCTTGCCCACACAAACCACAGGACAGGAAAAAATTATAGTGAGCAGTAGAAGTTAAAGAAGAAACAATTACACATCTAAATCAGCTTCATAGCAAGAGATTTATTATGTGGATTATCACTTAAAAGTTGTAAAATTTCAGGCACTTTTCCCAGAAAAAAAAGAAACCTAATCAACCTCAAGAATTAGAAAGCTAATTTCTACTTTTCCTTTAAATTCCAAGAATTAAGTCTGAGATGAGAGAAGAAAAAGCAAATCAAACCAAAACAAAAAGGTTGGTCTTTCAGACAGAAAAACTAATGCCAAAAAGCAAATTACAATGCATTTTTATGTATAGAAATGTAGCTATTTCAGAATTAAAGCATTCCTAAGCTTCAAGGAAATAGAAAATAAATGAAGTACCACAGTATTTTTAAAAGGCTTACATGCTGCTTTAACACACAAGTGTGTATGCAATATTCTTACTGATTCAGTATTCAAAGCCAGGCCCACCACAGAGGAGCAGTGAGATTTTGAGGGTCCATATATACAGCTCTCTGTTGTTACGTGAACATCATACTTACGCAGCTGCCCACTGCAAAACATCATGAGGCTGGGTCCTAATAGCAGCTTTAGTAAATTGCTTCAGAATATCAGGCAGCTCTGGGGGGATTTTGATCTGCTGAGCACAAAACATGGTTTCTGGAAGAGGCATGGTGTTCAGTCACAAGGACCTGAAAGAAATAAACCAGCAGTTCACAAATGCAGAATGTGAATGAAAAACTGTGTGGACATGGGAGCAAGCAGTGCCTGTCCCCAAACTCCCCCCTGTCCTATTTAACAGCTGGGGCAAGAAGCACACTGTGCATCTCTAGAAAACTTTAACTTGATGGTAACACCAGGTAAAACACTGGAGCCTGGACCCCAACCACAGCTCTGGGTGAGGAGAACTGCTACTGTAACAGGTATCTTCAGACAGCTTTAAACTGCTACATTGACAACTCACTACTGCACATCAAGGAAAATCTTTGCATTTTTGTACAGATGCCAGAGTATGCAGATGACCAAAATGCTGTAGCAAGAAGTCACTAATTTGTGCTCCCAATGGACTTTACATCAAGAAACGAATGTTTGAATGAACAAAACATTCACATGTGCTGCACCCAACCATTGCACTTTGCTCATACAACTGTACAGGTATGTTTGTCTCACTAAGGATGTAACTCATTTGTTGCAAGGAATCAAGTTCCCCAGGATCCAAAAGAAGGGGCAGAGACAGGTTACTGGATGGTCCCTCTCCCATCATAGCAATGGGGTACATTTGGTGGGAAATGAGTACTCTCCTCATGATTTCAAGGAAAAACTATGACTTACTTCAGTTGATTTAGCAACAAGAACTGAAAACAGTTATCTGCAGAAGGGAGGAGCAGTGAAAGAAAGAGCATCAAGAAAGGAATCAATGTAACAGAATCCTCTATCCTTTCTTTCTTTTTTTTTTTNTTTTCTCTTTTTTTTTTTTTTTTTTTGTAATTTTTAAGATAAAAATATGGGTACTGGGCAGGTGGTTTTCTCATGTGAATTTTCCTGTAGTGGAAAAAAAAATTAAAAGTCAGCAATGGGGCAATGAACCTGCTGTGACTCAAGGCTCCTTTGAAGATCAAACCCTACTTAGAACTTTATTTATGGACAAATGCAGACAGGGTACAGCATCTTCATCACTCCAACGCAGCAAATTTGCATCAGGAACAGACTTCAGAGTGCACACTTAACTACCACATTGGTCACGTGCTTTCAGTAATGATTCAAAAATACAGCTTTAGCTAAGGAATTGAAGCCGAAGGCAAAAAAAGTTGAGGATTTCAGGACAACAGAAAAATTATTAGTAAGGAATACAGATGTGTGTGCATGTACCCTTGGGAAGCAATCAAATAAAAGAATAAATATATAATCAGAAAAAAAAAAAGGCAGTGCAAGAGCTGTTTTTCTACGGTAAGCCCTTAATCACAGAAGGGCTGAGGCTGGCAGAGACCTCTTGGAAATCACCTGGTCTGACCCTCTGCACAAGCCAGGCCTACGAGCACCTATGAGCAAGATGCCAAAGATCCATGGCCAGGCAGGTTTCAAGCATCTCCAAGGATGGAAACTCCACATCCCTCTGGGCAACAGTGCCAGTGCTTGGTCACCCTCACAGTGAAAAAGGGGTTCTCGATGTTCAGAGGGAACCTTCTCTACATATACCCACACCTAATGAATAAAGAAAAGCGCAGCCATGTCAGGCAGCCTCTGCACCCCTTCTCCATCAGCACTCTGTCATGGCTTACTCTCGCATCACTCTCACTTCCTATTAGCTCTTATTTTCTATTGTTTTGGTTTTTTTTTTCCTTTCACGCACCCCAAACCAGCCCCAGGTGTTCAGGAAACAGGGCTAAGGCCAAGGACTGGCCGAGCCGCGAGTGCCGCAGCCCACCAGCCCCGAGCTCTGGGCGGGCAGCTCCGGCGGTCCCCGGCGTGACCCCTCGGAGGCCGGAGGAGCCCCAGGGCCGCTCCACAGCCCCAGCGCCCCCGGACACCGCGCCGCACCCACCCGGCAGCCCCGGGCTGGGGAAGGCCCGGGCACGGCCCTCACCTGCCCGGCTCCGCGGCCCCGCTGCCCCGCAACGCAGAGGGAGGGAGGGGCCGGGGCGGGCGGCCCAGGCCCGGGAAGAGGGTGGTGCCTCCCTGCTTTAAAGCGCAAGAGCACAAACTTTTGAAAAGTCTCAGAGCACGGATGGGGAGATTGAGTCTACCACTAGCAAATTCACGGACGACGCCAAGGTGGGTCGGAGCAGGCTGGAGGGTACAGCGACGGAACATGATCCAGCGTGTGCCCAGGTGGCCACGAAGGGCAATGGCATGCTGGCCTGTATCAGCAATAGTGCGGCCAGCAGGACCAGGCAGCGATTGTTCCCTGTACTCGGCACTTGTGAGGCCACACCTCGAATCCTGTGTCCAGTTTTGGGTCCCTTAATGCAGAAAGGCCATTGAGGTGCTGAAGCTTGCCCAAAAGCTGGTGAAGGGCTTGGAGCACAAGTCCTGTGGAGAGCGGCTGGGGGAGCTGGGGTTGTTCAGCCTGGAGATAAAGAGGCTCAGGGGCGGCCTTAGTGCTCTCTACAATTACCTGAAAGAAGGCTGGCTGTAGTTAGGTGGGGGCCGGCTGCTTCTCCCAGAGAGCCAGCGACAATCTTAAGCTGTGCCAGGAGAGGTTTAGGTTAGATGTTAGGAAGAATTTCTTCACAGGAAGAGTGGTTAGACCATGGAAGGGGCTGCCCAAGGAGGTGGTGGAGTTACTAACCCTGGTGGTGTTTAAGGAAAGACTGGATGGGGGACTTAGTGCCATGGTTTAGTTGACATGGTGGTGTTTGATCATGGGCTGGACTTGATGATCTTAGAGGTCCTTTCCAACTTAATTGAGTCTGTGATTCTATGAACATCTTAGCACCACCTCAGTGGCAGAGCCTGTGGTGGGGAGGCTGGTGCCTGTGCTCCCTGCAGCCCACTGGCCCCAGCATGTCCTCTGGCCACAAGGATGCACTGCTGGATGAGCAGCATTAGGGTGGCATGTCCATCTTGCCTTTGGAATTCTTGGACCTCCTTTTCTGGCTTAGAAGAAATGTGAAAATAGACAGAGCAATGCATCCCCAAAAATTCCCTGTACTCACAGTAGCTGCTGCTTCTATGGACAGCTCAGCCACAAGCAACCTCTGCTGGTCAGGCTCCACAGTCCTGGACATTCTGGACAGCAGAACCATTGAGGGCATGCCATCACCAACAGCAGCACAGCCAGCACCAGCTGCTTCTCAGCACCTGCTGCTCCAAATTTGACACCACAAGGCAGCACAGGCTCTCCTACCACTCCAGATCACCAGGGAACCAAAGTGTCCTCTGCCACGAAGTCTTGGTGGACAGCTGCAAGACTTCTTTCCACTGCAGATAGAAACAGCACTGGAGGTAACCTGAAAGGCATCTTCTGTGAAGACACCAGCACATCTCTTGGTTACAAAGCAGTGCCCCTCCTGCACCTTCTAACAAGGACTGGACTATGAGTGCATAACCCGAGCACTCAAATGAGCTTGGTAGTAGGATTATTCGCTTCAGAAAGCCTTCACAGGCCATTGCTCCAAAGACACTTGGGTGCTGCATGCTTGAAACAGGCCAAGCAGTTACTGCAGAAGCACATAATCTTATTTGAAGCCAGCTCTTT
The DNA here is from genome assembly GCA_013398175.1 of Climacteris rufus. NCBI lineage: Eukaryota > Metazoa > Chordata > Aves > Passeriformes > Climacteridae > Climacteris > Climacteris rufus. Next base: position 20,136 of record VZRZ01007316.1, read on the forward strand.
TTAATCCACATTATGTCCCCACTGATGAACATGTAAGGTCATGCAGGACAAAGATAAAATGGTGGGCTCTGGAAAGCAAAAAGCACACATTTTAACAACTGTTTAATCTTCCATAAAATATTAATACATAGACTAAGCTATGACTATTTACTTGGCCTCAAAATACTTTGCAGATTCCTATAAATACAGGAAAACAGCAAACTTCTGACATATATTACATACATATAGTTCAGTTGTTTTAAAGCATCTACCTCTTTAAGAACACTATAGCAAGAAAAACCTGAAGCAAACATTATCCTGCAGGAGCTTGCAGAATAGAATTCAATTGATTTCCCAATGCAGTTTTTCAAAGGTGTCTAGTGATAGCAGATAAATAGGAAGTTTCATATGCTCTCTCATCTGCAGTCCTTGCACACATTTGAAACTATCCTTAAAATGCTCAAAAAGTAAATGTCATACTGTCAATTCTTCCAGTGATTTGGTCCAACACAGTGAAATCATGCATTAAGCTGCCACACTGTATTACGGGAAACAGCAGTATGTAGGTGGAATTTTTTTTCTGTATTTAATGACATGTACTTTCCTAGAATCACAGAGTGGCCTGGGTTGGACCTTACAGATCACCCAGTTACAACACCCCTGCCATGGGCATGAGCACTTTCACTAGACCAGGTTACTCAGAGCTCCATCGGACCTAGCCTTCAACACTTCCAGGGATGGGGCATCCACATCTTCTCTGGGCAACCTGTTCCAGTGCCTCACCAACCTCTCAGTAAAGAATGTCTTCCTAATATCCAATCTAAACCTACTCTCTTCCTGTTCAAAGCCATTCTCCTTTGTCCTATCACTACATGCTCTTTTAAAGAGTCTCTTTATATGAATTCATGCTGCTTCCTACAAGTATTTCCCCCCACTGTATAATACAAATTAGTATTGTATATAAAGAACATTTAAAAGTGTATCTATGGACGTAATTTTTGCTTTATAGCAGCCTTGCCAGAAATGCTGCTAGATAGCAGCATTGCTTAGAATTTCTGCTGCTTCCTACTTCCTTGACTCCCCTGCTGACTAGTCAAAATATCCCATGTACACTCCACTCTAATCCAGCAGTATTTTTAGATTCATCACATTCCTTACCTAACCTCAGCAAGTCACTTAGGCAATTTGCATCTGCTGAACGTGGCACACCAGTGCAGCTCTATACTATTTAAGCTCTAATACAGAAATTTTATCCAATATAAATAAAAGAGCTTTGCAATGTTCTCTATTTTTTGTAAGCAACAAGGAATTCTGTTCTAAGTAAAGCTAGCGTCCTTTTCCAGGAACAAAAGCAGCCCTTGAAAGCCAAGTAATGTTAAATACCACCCCCTCCTCCCACACTTGATGTCAGACAACTCCAGATGTTTGACTTCTCCTTATACAGGGGGAAAAAAAGTGCCTCTGCAGCTCTGATGTTGGCCACTACTCAACAGGTAAGAGGTAACAGCAGGTAAGCAGATAAACAGGAAAACTGATTTGCAGAGCTGTGAAATAATCTTGCCACTGCTCCATCTCTCACTATTATACTGAACTCAAAACATTCAGTTTATTTTGAAACAGTATTTGATCTCTGGAAATACAGTCTTCTAAAATTTTCTGTTATTGTGTAACTTTGATTTCAGCATATAATTTCTGAATTTATGATGACTTCTAAAGGAAGAAAATAAAACCAGAAGCACAGCTTAAATAAAATTGCTGATAATCACGCAATTATTTAGTTCCAGTTACCTAATTAAGAACTGAAATACCAGAGTAAGAAAGCTCTAACTTACCGTTATGCCCATGAAAGTTGTTCCCCTATCTGAGGAAACAGCTTCCTTTATTTTGCATCCTGAACTTCATTATGATACCAAGATTCAATCCCTTGTTTCATGCTTTTACTATCTATATTGTCATGTCTGCCAAGAAACTCACTCATTGCCCAGGCTGAACAGTGGCCATCATTCCCAAGGCAGGCAAACAAGAATACTGACCCTACCACAAAACCTTTGCAATCTAGATGTAAAAGAATGGACAGTGAAGTCCAAGGAAACAAAATGATGCTGATCAGCATGCCAGGCAATCAAAAACCAGTCGTTTGTGCTTTGTAAGGTAAAGGCCTTTGTGAGGCTTTTTACAGAGTTCTCTGAAGAACAGTGGGGCTGCTATGCAGATTTTTATGAAGACCTTTACTCAAGCATAAGGGAAGGCAATGAAAGAATTAAGGCACTCAGCTGAAGAATGACGTGAGCACTGTAACTGGTGTTAGCGCTGGCATCTTCCTGAGGAAGTTACTGACACAAAGCAGTAACAGGTACCAGAGGGCCCTCAGAAACAAAATCAAGTGACTTCAATTTCACTCAATAGAGAAAGGGCAGACAGAGAAAAGATGCAGTTTTAACTATTTTTAATCAATATAAAATAATCTGTGTAAAAACAGTCAAAGCCATGCTGCAATTAACTTTTTCCAGTATGCAAAAGATAGCTACAGAGCCATCTGACAGTTCTTGGATGAAGGCCTGTGGAACTAACAACAGCATTAGAGTCTCAACACCACAAAGGGGATACAATTAAGCCAGTACTCACCTCCAACTCCTCTGTTCAAGACCAAGGTAAACACAAATTGTGGTGAAAGAGTGGACACAAACACACACACAATCATTCCCACTTGGAAAGTAACAGAAGCCCACACCCTGCTGTATCACTCCAGCACAGATGGAAGCCACTGGCACAGTGCTCATCAGCTGTCTCAGCAACAGCCATTTAACTTACAGGCTTACTTATCATGCTTCTGTGCCACAGGAGTACACAGCACACAATAAGGCAAGCCACTGGAGTTTAAAATAATTTATAAAGTACTGTTATTTAATTCATGTTCTCTACAACCTCCATATTCTTTCCAAAAATGTGTAAAAATAAGGAGATGAGATTTTTGAGAAGTTCACAATGGACAGTTTTGGAAACAAACTTCACCTGGGATCTGTAAAGCAGTGCAAATGCCAGCACAACAGCTGGATTTGAAACCAGTTTTCCACAAAAACAGCAAATACAGATAATGTAAGCTACATCAAAACAGCTGCAGTTCATATTGCATGACCAGCCTGGTTGCCTTTTTTCTTTCATGACTTGTAAAGTAACAGTAGTAAGAAACAGCACAAAGGCTTTTTCTTAATAAATTTTAATATTAAGACCAGTTTGTCTGGATAAAACCACAAAGTTACAAGTACTACACTACTGTAAATTCTGCATGATGCAAAGTAGTGCTTGCAATATTTGAGTGGCAAGACCATTTTTGAACTGTTTGTGAAAGGCATGTCAAAAACAGAATCTTGGCATAAGTAAGAATGTATGTTACCAGTGAATTTATTATTGAGAAAATATATCTGTCCCACAATGTACACCACTGTAAATAATCAAATGCAATATTTATGCACATCAAAAATATATGGGGCGAATATATACTCAATTTAGCATTAAATTAGCAACAGTGAATGAAAGAAATATTTTGGCTACTTTTCTATGATTTAATTTCACTGAAGATTTCCTAATAAATGACTCGAAAGGGTAATATTTGTGGTTGAAACCCATCAGGACAACAGTAATTCTGTAAAATAATATGTATCTCATAGTGACAGCCCAATCCTCCTGCCACTAGATTCAGATGCATTTGGCTTGTGCTTGCTGCCTTACAACATGAGTCCAGACACCAAAAAAAGGAACGACCACCCTCACAGCCTGGACCACATCAGCTCATAACATGTCAGATCAGAGATGCAACATCAGTTAAAGGAGATGACACTTTAAAAGCACCTGCCAGATTCTCAAGTGTTAATTATATACACACATGGTTAAAGTACAGAATACTGGAGGAGAGTGTACTGAATAGCAAGTTAATGTTCCATTAATTTGCTCATTACTGCAATGGATATTCACATTTCCCACATTGGTCCAGGAAGGATACTGCATTCTAAGCATGTGATTTGATGCTACTTAAAGCTTTGTGATACTGTTACATATTTTCTTTATCTACATAACCCCCACCCCCACCCTCAAACATTACTGCAAAAAACCTCTATCTACATAAAGAAATAATAGACTTGATTTGGTGGCTCTTGTTTGACTGTATTCTTGCAAAGACATCTGCTAACTTTTCCTTGCCTGTTTAATAGCATATGTATTTCCCTGCCCCTCAGGCAATAAATGGTACATGACAAATCACTTCCTCCATATTATTCCCATAAAAATTCACAGTGACCAATTCTGAGAGAACTTTTTTTGGTTGGGTTTGGTTTTTTTCACAAGAAATTGTGCAATATAAAATTCATACTACAATTCTCAACTTTGGTAACTTATAGAAAAAAGAGTTCAAGCTCTTTAACTAAGGATCAGGTCAGGATGTTGCTTACACTATGCTCTTTGTGCTGTGCAAGCACATCAGTTAAGGTTCATCCCTTTTCTTGAGGTTCTTCCCAATAATTCTAATATTTATAAGAAATTGGCTACAATTTGTGAACCTATCTAATTTTCCTTTAAATGCTTCCATCACCTAGCCACAGTAAATTTTTACTTACTGTTTCAATTCATGAAATCCTGATCCCAAAGCCAACACCCACCTACCCCCTTCAACCAAACAGAAAAATCCAGCTGAGCCTCAACAAGTACATCTGAATTCTCAGAAGAGGAAATATTTTCTTGATTTAACAGTAACTGTACAATATTACAAACTCTGACACATGAAAAACAATCAGGCAATAGAAAATGTACAACAGCTTTGGTGTTATACAAAATAATAAAAAAGACTGGACAGCAAGATACATAGTTCATTATGTTCTCACCACAGCAACTTCATTGCTGACTGTAAGACAGTTATTTACTTTTGATATTCTCTGTGTGGCCTTTCCACTCATGAAAAATCATACTGTATTACTACAATAAGAACTGTTATGAACACCATAAAGTAAGCTCCAAATTTTATAAAAACATCTTGCCTCTTCGCACTATTGCTTTGTGGCACATTGTCAACAGAACAGCAGTCCAAAATAAAGTGACAACTAGATTTAATAAATTAATATACTTTTTAAAGATGTACAATGCACATTCTTTTTAATCCAAGGTTTTAGGGTGTCAGGACACTTCTATATACACATATACAGACCTCAGACAGCATTTGTAACATCAGAAAATGCAGATAAGAAACGGAGCCTTAACTGCTATCTGGATGCTACCAACAGAAGCCAAAACACTGCTGAGAGTATTATTGGGAGAGATATCCAAAGACGAGAAGAGTCTATGAAAAAAGGACATGTAAAGGCAAAGGGAAGGTCAAGATGTTTAATATGACCATCTATTCTTGTGAAGACTGAGGTGCAGTTGTTGATGTGCCTGGTTTACCAGACTTCCGTTCATAATTCACAAGTCGTTGTCCAACAAGGTACCTGGGATTACAGTAAAAACAGCAATTAACACAAGCTAATACTATTTTGCAACACAAATCCATTCTATCTCCTTTGCTGCCTAAGTGGCTTTTTCATTTCCATAAAAGTTATTCTATAAAGGATCCCTTCCCCGCTTAATGGATGTCAACCACCCCCATCTTTTTTCTCAACATTCAGGCATCTTGTGATGGAATACAGGCAGTAGAGGTTTGCGTTTACAGCCTTAACTTTGGCACTCAAACAATTCAGACATAAATAAGCTGAATGAAGATATGAAACAGAAAGAGTGTGTTTGCAATACTTATACACCCAGCCCCCTTGCTGGGTGATACTTTTAGGAGCATTTTTACAGTGCCTGTTTGAGCCTATCCTACTTGAACATCTGTAAAAACAACTCAGACATGAAAATAAATGAAAGTGATAATAAGGTTCTAAGGTCAAAAAAGAATCTGTCACAATACAGAACATGCACTGGGTAAAGCTAAGAGAAGCTCAGCTCCTATAGCCAGTGAAAAACATCCTGGTTGAAAAAAGTAAATATTTTTAAGGAAGAACTTTGGCTGCAGCTTACTCTCTTAGAAGGAGAGAAAATATCCTAATGCAAGCTTAGGATAACGTCAAGCTTAAGGGGTGCAAGATTCCTTTAGTTAAATTCTGTTTCAACATCACACTATCTCATCAGCTTTGCAATTTTCATACCTTTCCCATTATTCCTTACTTTATATCACTGATTCAGTTTTGCCAGATAAATTCCTTTCCATGCTTGCTATTTGCATGCTAGTTCTACATATACAAGAGCCCTACACACCTATGGATTCTTCCCCTAAGAGCTGTAATTTCCTTTAGAAACTTTTTCACCACTGCTCCTTTTCTCATGGCACCATAACCAACAACCATTGCATATTTTTGTACATTTTGGAATGTCAAAAAAACTTGTATATCCTTTTAAAATTTGTCACATGAAGATTTAATTAAGCATATTTCTGAAGCACAAATCTCTGCTGTGTTTGTTTACTTCCTGACACCACATAAATAATACAAACTTTTTGTCTACAAGGATACTATAACACTTAATAAGCTAATTTAATACCAAACTAATTTTCACTTACATATATATTCACAGCTTTGCATACTGTTTATGTGTCTTATTTACACAGGAAAGGAACTTGCTACATTCATGCAAGTTGCAATTCAATACATTTTGTGCCTGAAAGACACTAACATTTAGCTTTAAGCCCATTTGTAAATACAAATACTAGCTATACATACTACAGGAGGCCAAATATTACAGAACATGCTATAAAGGCAGGTGGGGAACAGGATACAAATCAGCTGATCAAATAAATAAAATATAAAGTGATCTGCTGACAGTTTAATTTTAGTTACAATTCTCTTAATATTTCTAGATGCTATTAATTTCACATTTACACCAAACACTTAATGGATCAGTTGCTTCTTAACATTTAAGATTCAAAGAAGTCTATTTTAGGTTTGACTCTTATTTTAGGTTTGACTCCTTTTGTAGTATTGGAAAGCAAAACTCTTATAGGATAACTCAGGACATAAACACAACAAAGTCATTTATTTCTTTTCAATACAAAAGAAGCCTCGTTGATAATTTCTAAATAGCCAATAAAAAGGTAATTAGGGTAACACCAAAAATGAGGTAATAAAGACAACACACACACAAAAAAGTTAAAAAAATAAGGAAGAAGAAAATAATGGGAAAATTATTATTCTATCAGACATCTGAGTAATATAGAGTCGTAATTACTGAAAACATTAGAAAATCATAGAACATTTGGTAAGGACGAACTACCAAATCAACTGAACATTCTTTAACAGGTAAATTGGGCTAATGAGTAGGAAGAGTAAGAAGAACAGTTATGCAGAAAAGGTTGAAGAAATCATTTTATAAGCAGAAGGTTGAGACATGATTTTAGCTTCCAGATATGTCATAAATCATGACATTCATATGTCCTTCAAGACTACAGAGGAGGAGACAAGCAAACAGTCAGCTTAATTTGTGGGAAAATGATTCATGTTAAGACATGGAGGAGTGTCTTCCATTCACAAAGACAGTCTATCCCTGTGTTTATCTACCTGAACCACAGAGAAATCATTTGCCAAGAACAGTTTGTGTCTGTCTCAAAGGGTCATTTGCCTAGAAAACTTAAAATTCCTTTTAGTCCTAACTATCTACAACGCCTGAATTCCATTTGAAGTTATCACAATATAAAGTGGAAAAATTAAAAGAACCCACTATATACTCACTTGTCATTTTTAATATGTTCATAAAGGCGCTTGAACTGGCGGACTTGGAAGGACAGAATTCCCATCAAAACCACCACCATAAGCAGAAAAGGATAAATCCGTCGCTGAACCAGGTTTTGCATTTCTGCAGTAACTCCTACAAAACGAGACACAGCCCTCAAATATTCTAATACTGCTGAACTAACTCCTGTATTTCTGTTTCTCTACTTGCTTCCATACTTTTTGTTAAGACTGTAACTTCAGTAGAAAGGCTATGAAAGAAATTACACATCCATTTATATCACAGATCCAACGTGACAGCTGCTGTTCTTTTTAATCTGAAGCACCAAAAGTGGAAGATGTTTTCCACTAACACAGTGAAAATCCATAGCAGAAAAGAAATGGGCTTATCAGTTCTTTTTGCTTACTAACTTCTCTATATTGGCTTACTGACTTCTCCTTGTATCAGAAAAGTCAATGCAATCAAAGTCTGCATTCAAGATTGAAGAATAAAGTGGGCCTTCTTGAACATGTTAACATACAAATTAATTAGTAAAAGACAAGTATTGATGAAAAAGCTCATCTGCTCTGGTTCTAATCACATTATTCACTTCCATTACAAAGAGATGGGAAAGTCTGAAAAACCCCTCTATATTTAAAAGTGACATTTGATTCTAACGCTATTAAAACCTCAAAATGAATCTGGAATTTTCACCTGTTCTAAGCTTTGTTTAGAATTTGACAAGTCAGAAAAAGATGGCCTCAGCTCAGTATAGTTCCTAGAGAGACTAAACTTAAATTGTCCAAAGAAGAAATGAATTAATAATTCCTTTTCCAAACTAGCTAGATATCTATATTCCACAGTGAAGAAATCAGTGTCTGCCCCCCTCTGACCCTCACTAGGGGTGACACTGATCTCTTCTCTGTGATGACCAGCAACAGGACCAAAGGGACTGGCCCAAAGTTGTGTCAGGGGAGGGTTAGGTTGGATACCAGGAAAAAGTTCTTCACCCACAGGGTGGTTGGGCACTAGAACAGGCTCCCCAGGGAAGTGGCCACAGCACCAGCCTGAGAGAGTTCACAAAGTGTTTGGACAATGCTCTCAGGCACATGGTGTGACTCTTGGGATGTCCTGTGCAGGGCCAGGACCTTGTGGGTCCCTTCCAACTCATCTTACTCTGTGATTTGTGTTGTTAGATATTAGGCAGTCCCATATTCTTGATGTATTCTGCACTTAGGAGTTAGTCAGAATAACGTATTGCATTTCTCAAAAAATCCTACACTTCTAAGAAGACACAGCAGTCTTTAAGTATTTACACTTGGTGGCAGAAGAGGGTTTTTTCTTTTGTTTTTTTTTTTTTTCAAACTAGAGCTTGAAGTTTTATTTCCACAAATACATTTACACTGCTGTAAACCATCAGATGATAAACAGGCATTCTGAATGCATACATACCCAGTAAAGGGACAACACCAGAAGCAATGATGTACGGTACACACAGGGAAAGTAAGAGGACAGAGATTACGGGTGCTGCCAGTTTACGGATAATGAAGTGTAAGTCAATGTTACGAATCCCATTTGCATATACCTGAAATGGAACAAGGGAGAAGTAGAACAGATCAGTCACAAAAGCCTTGTTTTCCACTTACAGCAATAATGACAAGGTTTTACACAATTCTCCTTATGAAAGGAAATGGGTGTTCCCATGGCCACAGCTGAAGAAGGAAAAACTCTCTGCCAATTTAAATCATGAGGGTTCCAGGAAATAATTTAAACAGTGCCCAAGAGACGAACCTCTTCTGGAATAGAGTTGTGATTCAGTTACAGGAATGCAAGAGACCTGCTGAAAGATCATTTAATGGAGCTGTAGACAGCGGTTTTATGGGTGATCCAGGATCACTTTGTGCTGTTAACTTGCTGGAAGAAGATCCTGTATATGCTAACAGAGTAAGTCTATTAAATTTGCTAATGGGCTGAAAATAGGATCTTATTTTGTATGTGGTGGGCCAGACCAGAGCTCCTGCACGTAAAGTCTGTGCCTGAAGGAAAGGCCTCCACGATTCTTGAGCTTCTGCACTTACTACCAGAAGCTAAGGCCAAAACACAACTAGATCAAGCATGGGAAAAGACCAGTTCTGAATGGCTACCACCTACAGCTAAACAACGGCCTGTCCCACTGCCTGGATGGCTCAGGAAAGTGTGTAAACAGGCCCATGAGGAGCATGCGAAATGGAAAAGGGAGCTGTGCTATGCATCAAAAGGTACTCCAAGAACTACATTTCTGCAGTGTGACAGCTGAAGGGAGTTCATAACTGGGACTATGTGCTAGACTCACGAGAGGCAACTTGTGTACAGAGGCTGGGACATGCACCACAGTCATCACACACAGTGCAGGGCTGAAAATCTACCTTCTGACAAACAACTGAGATACTTCATCGAGAAGTGGAATTTAAAGGTTATAACCAAGAAAAAAATGTAAAGGTTATAACTAAGAAAAATATACTTCTGACAAAGAAAACAATAGGCCACGTGACTCTGAGCTGCTCAGAGAAACTGTTCTGTGTTGCTAAATAATCAAAGGGGAATGGAAATGGTGTCTTTTGTCAGAATGGTGTCATTCATGCAGAATATAATCTACACCTAATCTAGAAATGGGGTAACCCCTACAGCTCCTGAGAAGGCAAAATTCTCTGTTCTTGAGTAGTGGATGTAAATAATGTCCAGTACTTGGACACATGGACTTCATTAGAAGAAATAATCATGTTTCTTTCTCACATTATTACAAACCTGATAAAAATGCATATATGTAAAAGTAGCATTTTCCTGAACTCAGATTTCTGAGGTTTGTTTTTGTTTTGCTCTTAAGTGTACCTTAATGGCTTAGGCTATTCCATTTAAAAGGTTTCTACAAGACTACTGGAGTTTTACTCAATTACTCCATTACTGCAAGAGTAATACTGTTCTCTGATGCACAGAAATGTATGATACAGATAATTCACATGGACAATTTTCCCCTACCTGTTCAATAACAGTTTTCAGCCACCACTGGGGACCCATCAGTGTTATGGCAGCAATTATTTTGGCATGCAGAACTCCAAGAGCCCAGTCCTAATTTTATAAAAATTGAGTGTTAGCATTAACATATCTTTAAAAAGTTAGATAACCAATAGTTTTAAAAGCTATACTAATGTTACTTATAAGCAAAAGTATAATTACTTTTCCATTTACATGAGATATTGCTTCAAAGAGGTGACATCATCTGCAAATTCCTATGAAAAAGGGGATGCTCTCAAGCTTAACTGACATCTGTAAAATTAGCTCCTAGCACCAGGAAAATCACCACTACTATCAAACCAAAGGCAAACACAAAATTAAAGCATTACACTTTCTTAAAGCAACAGACTAACATTCTGGCACACCCTAACTAACACTGGTAACATTGACATAAAAGTAGGTTACTTTGATTTCTTTATAAAAGTATAGAAAAAAGATTCAAAGATGTTCACGCACATCAGAAAACATGTTATTTTCCTTCTTTTGAAGTTTAATTATTACCAAAACCCCACCTAATATGAGAAAAGTTTAAAGCAAGGCAATGCTCTTCACAAAAGAAGTCATACTATTCAGAGAAAAATTTATGTTTTAGCATAAGCTACAATTATTATGGCATGGAATTAAAACAACGTAACTACTGGCTTCTAGTAAACACTTCATATCATAAGGCAATCCTTTCTGAAATACAGATATTTGTAAGAGATTTTCAATAAAACCCACCAAAAACAGAATGCAAAATATAGGCTGATAAGACAGAATAAACAGGTACAAAACCGGTAGATTTGGGACATCATAGACTAATTAACTTTCTTAAACTGCTGGGGAAATACATTTTATTTAACCAATTATTTAAAAAGACAACTTTTGTTAATGTCAATTTAAAAAAAAAAATTGTTATTAAAAAAGTCAGAATTAAAGTTGATTGATGTTTATTTAAGGATGTAAACTTTGTATAACTTTTCTCTTTTGAGAAAAATGGAAATTAGTCTCTATTTTGATGGCTCCTTGTTGTTTTAGAACAAGTCTCAAATCCCACTTATCCAATATTTTGAAGAAGCTCTGCCACATGAAAATAAAATTTTTCAGTATCCTTAATTTAAAACTTCTAAAGAACTAACATGCAAAAGTCAAGAATTTTTATAATCTCTAGCATTACAAATTCTTCCCAAAACTGTTTGGAGACCATGATCATCTACCACTGTAATTATATGATGTCCTGATTTACTGGTCATCTACTCAGCTCAAAAATATACTTGGATTTTAAAATAATGGAATAATTAAATTGGTAGTTATATTCTTCTTTGTATTACGGCTTTTAAACATTAGGATACTGAAAGTAAACAAAAGTTTGTCTGTGGGCAGCTTAGAAAGTCACTTTCCCTGAACACTGTCTTGTTATTTAGCAATGGCATTCTGGATGTTTTGACTTATGGTCCCCTCAGTTGGGTTTCTTTGAGTTATGATTTCTTTCATAATTCAGCCTATGTGATGCAATTCAGCCTTTGTCATGCAATCCACTGTAACTTTATTTCTTCTACCAACTTGCAGGACAGAAATTTGCACTCAACCTGTGCGACTTGACTGAAGAATAACAAAACACAACTACCTCAAAATTTTGTATTAATTTGACAACTCAACCCAAAATCAGCATGATCCTAAAGCATATCAAAATTCCATTCATAATGTACCTCATCACTGAATTAAAACCTTATGAGGAAAGAAAATTTAACTGAACCTCTTGGTGCATAACTGTATGCAGAAAGCTTTCCAGAAAGATCAGGGTGCATAGTTACATTAACTTCTCATATAACTTTACAATTATGCTACTAGAAAAAGTGTTTAGCTGATCACTGAAACGCACGGATCCTTTGACATCATCTCACAGCACTTCAGCTTTTCAGACTTGAAATTCCTCAGCACATCAAATAATCCTCACATCCCGACAGGCTGCCTTTTCTCTGCCACATACAAACACACTTATGGGAAATGCTCTGAAGCACCAAATCAACATGAAGCAAGGCAGCCCATTGTCCTTATATCACCAGCAGCAAAAGAACGGGAGCAACTGACCTGCCAAGGATAGAAGAGTGGTGTTTGATCCAAAGGAACTCTCAGGGGTGCAACGATGACCAGTTCAAACAGGAGGCCGAGCAAAAGTGGAACCACACCAGCCAGCAATATAGCCACTATCAGTGTCTTCATTATCTAAAAAAACCAAGACATTTAATTAATGTTTGCCAAAGAATTCTTTGTTTAAACTAAAAAGTGTAATTTAAACTACGTAAACACACAGTTCTGGTAAAAACACCCCAAACATACACACATCTCTAATTCACACATATGCATCCCTAGAAATAATTTTTACTACATACATAGTTTTGCAATGCAAGTTTTCAAGATTGGGTCCTATTCCATGTCCCCTCCAGAAAAAAACATGACTGTGCCTACAAGTGTTTATGTATTTCTAAACCATAACATCACCTTTGACTGTTATCAATAGGGAACACTATCCAACGGCACTTCATTATATTGCGTATTCTTCTATGTTGGGAAATTGAAGAATATTTCCAAAACTGCCAATTTTTCTCCAGAGAAAACCAAACCTTAAAAAATTCAGTCATTATGGAATATTTGACTTAAAAATGAAAGACTCAGAATATCATGGTTGAATCTTTATTTATTCTAGAATTCTCTTAATTTACATGCATCATACAAAACTAGCCTGACTTAATTAACGTGGTAAGGAGAAGGGACAAAGAACAAATAGAGCATTATGTTTTATCTCTGTATTTTCTTAAAGAAGCTAAGACCTGCTAAATCTAAATGATGGATGAGATATTTGGGAAACATGGCAGTACATGTCAAATACAGACAGAAGAGCAGTGAGTGTGTAGCAGTTCAATAAGCACATTAACACGTCCATAACAAGATATCATTTATGCTATGGATGTTTAAATGAACTATACTTTGGCAAGAAATCTACTATAGAAATCTTCAAAATCAAAACCAAGATTAAAAGGTGGGGTATAAATTTGTTTTCATGGTGAGAATCTGAACTCTCAATTAATATTTTTAAAGAAAATATCTTTTATTTGGACAATAGAAGATCCAACAACTGACAAAGATCTTTCTGAAAATATGCATCAAGCTACTTCGTAGAGACATGGTCATCATCACCTATCAGCTTTATTAGTTTTTTTAAATTTCATAATTCATGGTACTAAACAAGGAAATAATTAATCTTCCAGATTTATGTGAAGATGTAAATGTCATTAAAAACACATAACATAGGGGATAGTAGTGCAATATATTCACTTTTAAAGGAAAACAGAAAAATATACACACAAATGTATTTACACTAACTGCTCAGCATTGTGCTAAATGCCTTTCAAAAATAGTTAGCCTATGCAATGGGCTGCAAAAGCTTCAAAATGGTCTGAAAAAGAAAACACAATATATATCACAGAGTAAAGCCTGCAAGCAAAAAATAAAACAAGTTTCATTAGCTACTCTTCTGATAATTCAGCAGAAATTTTTCTCAAGACTCACCATGAGAGACCATTCTTTGACCTTCTGAAAAATCACTCTGCGACCCTGTGGCATCCAGGCAACCAGCACTGTGACTGCTCGGATAGTCAGCCAGCACACATAGAGACCACAGGCAGCTGTGTACAGCTCATGGATTTTGGCAGTCCCTGTCCAAAATGACATCAACCACCGGCCAGCAAACACTGAAAACACAGGCACTGTTAAGTACAGTAATGCTTTTGGATGTATTAGGGAAGGATGCCTACCAAAATATACTTATCAAATGTACTGTTAAGTACCAGTGCACAAATGTTATTGATCATAAAATGCTATTTTGGTACTATACCCATAATGCACAAATGTGTGAAGTACTATGTAAACAGTTGCAGAAATGATGCCAAATACACACATAGAAATCTTTCCCCCTCCTAAAATTTCATTACAGCAGCAATGTGACCCGAACTACAGCAAACCAAAGCACTGAATATTGTCCTGTTCAGAGCCCAAACACTGATCTTCAGAACTGCAAAGGCAATAATGCATTAGTCCATAAGCTTGAACTTAAATCTTAGGAGCTCTCTTTGGGTTGTTTCACCGCCTCATATAGTTTTCTAAGACTTACTGATGGGGCTTCTGAAGCCCTCTGACAAAAATGGGAAACTTACTTGCTACATTTCATTCCTTAATAATGTTTTCATTCACTAGTATTACAGTGGAATTACTTTATGTAGGGCCACTAAAACAATCACAAAATTATAACTTTGATCTCAACACATTTACTGACTTTAGGATCACTAATACAAGGAGGTATAAATTACGAGGTATTACTGCAAACAGGTTATAAAATTGAAGTGAGTTGACATGTCTTCATTTCTTCCAAATAATTTTTAAAAAATATCAATTGCTTTTGATTTGAAGTACTTGTTCAGATATTTTAAAGTGATATACATGCCACTTCATTAAATCTCCTAATAACCTATCAAGATCAGAGAATCACAGAATATCCCAAGTTAGAAGGGACCCATAAGGACCATTGAGTCAACTCCCTGCTCCTCACAGGACAAAATAATAACACCTTCAGAATATTTTATTGAAGAAAATACTGTAGAAGACCTGGTAACAACCTACATATTTTTCTTCAAAAGAAAGAGTTTCAATTCTCTTTTTCTCTCAATACTACTGCGATTTCTCAGCACTTGAAGCCCCCCTCCTTAAAGAAAAATTATTCTACAACAAAGGGAACAGTAACTTCTGTCATGTAGATTTTTAGATTATTACAACTTGATGATGTACCATTAAATTGAGACAATTTTCCATGTTTTCTCCTTTTAACTTTCAAAACATCTGCCATGGTTGGGTTTGGCAACATACCGAGTTGTTTTTAATCACAGGTTTACAATAATAGACTTACCTGGTAAGGTAAGGCAGATAAGACTAGCAATCAGTAATGTTATGCACATGAAAACAATCAAAAGAAATATCTGAAAAATGAAAAAAAATAAACAGAGAAAAAGTTTATAAGAAAGTTAGCTAACCAAACCCCCAAAAACCCCAGTATAAAAATATTTATCATCCTAGAAAGGCAGCTAAACTGAGATGTTCAAATACCAGCTGATGTTTCTCTGTGTAAATAAATCAGCAATAACCATAGTACATGCAGAACACCTGCAGTGTTGTGTATTTCTAAGACTTTGCATCAGCTGCTCCAACAGCAAAGATAACATTGAATCCAGAATGACTGAAGTTCTTTGTTATTTTACATTACAGAGATTATCTCTTCATTTCTGCACTGACCAGCACGACTCTCAGTTAATCCTGAAAGACTTCTAGCTCTGTATGCCAGATGAGCAAGACAGTGGTTTTTTAAGGAAAACCTTGCTGAGAAAGCTCTTTCAGATGTCCTCAGGTTTATGTGACCAGAAGCTGACAGTGAAGCTGGTTGCTCCTCAGTCAGGTTTACATCTTATCAGAGAATGATAATGTACTTGTCTTCTTTAAACATGTCTCAAGCACCATGTGCTACCAAGTTCTGCTTCATTAATCATTAAAGCAACACAACAAGAAAGCTTACTATGGCAAAGCTAACACCTTATCCTAAGAGACTACTGAGAGAAAGTTAAATCTGGAACGTTTTCCTTGATGAGACTTTTAGGTATAAAGGAAGGAACCTTCAGGAAGCAATACCACAGTGACCTAATATTAGCCTTAAATTCCATTCATGAGCTGTAGCTGAAACCACAGTAAGTGAGCTGTGGTGAAGTTTATATTTGATTAACTCAGAGTTCTGGCAGCAACAAAATAATTACCTAGTTTAACCTGTATATCATTCTAGAAATTTAAGTATTTGGCAACAACATTTTCTTTCCAATTTTAGGGATGTAGAACTTTCAAGTATTATATAACGTCTTTCTATGTTTAATGCGGATGCAGAAGCAACAGAAGCTCTCTGCTTACTTTCTTAATAAAGCAAAATAGTTTAAAATACACTTCAGCTACAAGACCAAAGTACAGCCTGTTGAAAGCTATGCCCTGTTAGAGGCACACCTGAACTACCTGTTTGAGGAGAGATGACTGTCTTTTTTTCCATTACTAACTGTGGAAAATGTGTCAACTGGCAGATAATACTCAACATACATGGGATGTATAAACAAAATTGCAATTTAAGGTCTTAAGGCTGAAAAAAGCTGTATGTGAGAATAACTACAAGTCTACTTTTTAGAAAGCAGCAAACCATACAAAACACAAAAAACCAGGACCCACCATTTGACTTCTGACAACACGTGGGCCAAATCTTTCTTACAAAGAATATTTTACAAATTCTTCAAATTCCTCTTTCTTTTCTCTTAATGTGTTAGATATACCTACCCTGAGTGGGAATTTTAAAGGCCTACGATAAGGCTGGAAACCCACGGGTCCTCCTTGTTGCAGTATGGCTTGATGGGCTGCATGAAGACCTTCTCCCACAACTGGAATGGCATTATTATTATTGCGAGCATGCTGGTTGTTAGGTTGCTGATTTGCATTGTTTTCATTCTCTTCCTGATCACCAAGTAGGTAAGAATGAAGATCCCTGTAACAATCAAAATTTCAGTTTTGTTCTGTTTGATATGAATGAGAAACTTAAAGAAATATAGGCCTACTCAGAATGCATACAGGTGTACAAAACTAATACAGGAGTAGTGGCAGAATCTTGATAAAGTAAAATCAGCCTTTTTATGATAATGTACTCGATGTCATCATAAACAAAATTTAGAATAAAATGTTAGCATGGATGCAGTTGGAATACAGTCACAAGGAAAGATCACTTATCAATTTGATTGCTTTAAAAACACCACCTGGTATTAAAGTTGCTGTGCACATGAAAGGAAAACTGCATGGGCACTTCAGTTCATATAAGCACAGGGCTCTAGTGACAGCTTTTATCTTTGTCACTAAGCTCTACTGGAAGCAAGGACTTTCCAACCTAAACTGCACGAGGACGGTGCTGCATTGCTATGGACACGCTGTCACAAGTACTGAGGCAGGCAGAGTCTTTCAAGCAGATTCTAAATTGCTCAAAATCTGTTCACAATTTTCTAAGATTACCTATCCTAGAAAGAATCCATCTACTTTAAAAAATATTCTGTTGATGTTTCCCACATATACCATTAGCAAAATCTGAGTCTGATTAAAAAAGCCCAAATCCAATATGAACATTTAGAAATTAATTTTTATCAGCTTTAGCAGAGTAAGATGTGTGCAGATATTTTATTAGCAATGTAAGCATTTTCACAATGGTTTGCTTTCTGAGAAAAAAGGAGAAGACTTTTATCTTTGCTTAACTAAAATTGCTGAAGAGATAATTCACAATTCTTCTAAACAGCTGTAACAGTGGTAAAAGAAGAGCCATTTCTATTGTCACCTCCAAAACTCTCTTGTTATATTATACCTAAACACAATCAAAACTTGGAAAATTAATAAAAAAACTCTTCAAAATGCAAACTACGAGGGGGTGAGGAGAGTTTCCTTATGAAATGCTAACATAAATACTTTGGATTACATGAAGAGAAACGTTTTCACTCATTCACTTAGTACCTCAGACAAAACTTAGGATCAAGATTTATTCTTTGCCAAGAGTGCAACAATGAGCAAGACACGGTGGGAAAATGCCAATGTACTTTGAAGTTAAACTGAAAGCTGTACAGAAACAAAATCAACCTTATTTTTATCTTGACTAATTTGGCAAACAAGAGGTGAATTAAAAAATAATTTCAAGTTAATTTCAAGAATTCTGAGTGGCAGTATAACAATTTATTTTATCTGACAAAGATACAGTTTTATCCTTCTTTAGAGACTGAACTTTTAACTTTAAACCCCCTAATTTAAAGTTGCTCACTTCTTCAGCTCCATGTTCTAAGTAATTTTTCCTTTTTCTCCTTCTTATAGTAAGAAACGCAAGACGTGCACATGAATTTTATTTAGATGACTCATGAAAACACACTGCTGACACTTACCTCTTTTTTTTCATATCATAGGGATTTAAGAAGATGTTAGTCATACTTTTACATATTTTTTCACTAAGCCAATGCTTAATAGTGTACCAAGAGAATTACTTGTCAAAGGCTAGCCCAGAAGTAGGTACAACTACTGCTTAGAAGAAAGAAATCACTACGTATTTATCTGTAAAAGAGCTATTAAACCTGCTTCTTGGGATAATGTTCTTGAAAGCTGCTTTCATGTTTAAAGGCCTAACTGGGCACAATGGTTGTAGCTGATTTTGGATTTCTGTACTTACAGCAAATATCCAGCAGTAACAGTCCAAGCTCGTACAAGACCTTTCAACCACTGTCTTGTATGTCCTTGCTCTAGCAAAGCTGGAAGCACCACCTGAAGCAAAAGGAGCTCTAAGGAAAGTTCACTTACTGGAGCATCACTAGAAACAATGGGAAGAGCAGGAAGTCAAACATAAGGAACATTCTAATAGGAATATTTTACACTGAATCCTATTAACACCACCACAACGCAAACATATATTGGATGCCAAGAAGGAAAATTCTTAGTTTTTTGCAGACATTTTTCCTTATATACTACCCTGAACAGAAGTTAGGTGTTCATAAGTATTTAGGCACTTAGACATAAAAGAAATTTAAGAAAAAACATTGAGAAAGATTATTTCTGAGAATACAATTTGCTCTTCTAGATTATTTCTGAGAATACAACTGGCTCTTCTATATGCTTCTACCATTAATGTTTCAGTTATTTAGAAAGAAACTGCTATCGTTAAAAAATGCAGTTACAGATATTCTTTTATTCTTGAAGCAATGACAATCAGGGATGACTGTTAAAAAAGCAAACATGAAAGGAACTACACCATCAGAAAGTTAAAATGGGAAGTGTTCTGAGGGCATAAAAGTTATCCTTATGGAAGTAATACAAAATGCTTTTTAGTAGCTTTTCACTGGTCACATTGTGTGATGTAGCCATGTCCTGGTACCCTTTACTTCTCTAGAACAGTGAAGATCAGATTAATTGAAAATTAAGAAACATAGCAAAAAATGTCACTTTAATGCTCAGGGAATTCGAATACACTTTTTCTAGTTACAGAAACACTGAAAAAACTCCATCTGTTTAAAAATAAATGCTCACCTGTAGAGCATAACATTATATGGAAGAAAGTTAGGCAGGAGATACTTAATAATGCGTATAGGAAGCCACAGCATGAGCAGTACAATTGATCCAAAGACAATCTGCAATAAGAAAGTAAACAAGTTAGTCCAAATAGTAGAAACAATCAAACTTAGTTTCCCACCCATGTCTCTGACATGTTCCCTGGGTGTGGTGGGCTAGCCCTGGCTAACCGCTGAATACCTCCCCAGCTGCTCACTCATTCCCCTCTCCAGCTGAAGGGGAAAGCAAAACAGAAGGAAGCAAGACTGAGATAATGACAATTAGAGAGTGAAGCAAAAGCTGTTTGCACAAGCAAAACAAAAAGAAGAATTCAGTCTCTACTTCCCAGCAGCTGCCTGGGAACATAATCATGAACACCCCCCCTTCCTCCTGTCCTCCAGCTTTTACTGCTGAGCATGATGTCCTATGGTAAATCCCTTTGGTCAGTCTGGGGCAGGTGTTCCAGGTATACCCTCCTCCCAACACACAGCTGGAGGCAAGGGGGCAGGGCAGGGCAGGAAAAAGAAAATGCCTGGATGCTGTGCCGGCACTGCCCAGCCATTGCCAACAGGCTGTGTGAGCAACACTGTTCCAGCTGCTAATTCAAAGTGCAGAAGGACATTTGCCACTATGAAGAAAATCAGTTCCATCCCAGGCAGACCAGTGCACTACGATGCCCTCACCAAACAGGACTGCAGCTGAATAAGCACCTGAATAAGCCTGCTGACAGCTGGAGCAATGTCAGACAGTTCTTCTGTCTTCCCCTTTCTCCAACATCAGGATTATTAATTTGTATTCCTCTCTTTTCCAAGTGGCTGACTTAAGCAACTTGCTGAAGCATCAAGAGACCTTTCAGTTTCTATCTCCTCACATTTCAAATTGACTGAAAGACCAAAATTTAGTAGGAGACATCAGGCCCAATACCCTGAAAGGTGGAAGGGTCAGCTCTGCTCAGGTACTGAAGGGCTCTCTAACAGAAACAGGATCTCTCTCTGAGCTTTCACTGCTCAAAGCAGCTCAGGTGTAACAATAGAGCACATCAGAGAATGTTACTGGTGTGTTGGTTTACACAGTTGCTGTGACATTTATGTCAAAGACTGTCTGAGACCCTTCCTTTGCTGCATGCTTGGCAGACCACAGACAAACAAAGGGAAAAAACTCTCATTGTTTTCAATATCTTACAATGATAATCAGGAAACAGACATCACTGGCTAGATCAGCAGAATCAAACCCAAATTTAACTGGAAAGTTACTCTCCCCTGCTGCACTATTTTAGCTGAACTGCACGCACAGTGTTTACCACAATAACTGAAGGCATCATAAAAGCTATGTGATCTACAATATCTATAATAATAAACACTTGTTTTCTGAATACACACTTTCTGTTACTTTGCATATGTAGAAGACATCACAGAAAAAATCTGGCTTAGCAGGGACCTCTAGAGTCCAACCAACACTCCTCAAACCCCTGCTCTGAGCAGACCCAGTTACATCAGGTTGCTCAGAACCTTCTCCAGTTGAGTTTTCAGTATGAAAAGATGCAGATTCTGTTGGTTACCTGTTCCAGTATCAGTTCACTTTCACAATGAATATGTTTTGGTTTTTTTTTTTTTTTTTTTTTTTTTTTTTTTTTTTACATACACAGTAAAATGGAACCCAGCATAGGAAACTTTCTTTCCAAATAAAATCTTTGAGAAAAGTCCGTACCACTGATAAGATAAACCTCCTGAGATGTCTATAGATGGGCAAGTGAATCATTTCCTGCACAGGATTGAAATCTGGATCATTCAAATTCCTGAGAAACCATAAGACACCAGGTCTCAGTACCTGAAGTAGAAAATAGAAAACAATATATGAGGAGAAAATAATCTCTATTCTTCATTTTGAATAGCACTGCTGGAGAAAATAAGTTTTAACATAATAGGGATATTCGTTGAACAAGATTCAACAAAAATCACACAAAAATAAAGCATCACAGAGAAGTAGAGAAGCAATAATCAAATACAAGTTTAATTTTGAAGTACTGATCAATCTTAAAAAACTAAAACATATTTGGATTAATTTGAAGGCAACACTCAGAGTTAAGAACTTTTTGAAAACGAAAAATTTCGAAGTAAAATATACTAGAAATCACAATCTTCCACTGCAGTAAGTACCAGCATGGCCCTTTTTACATAAAGCTGAAATCCAATATACGCACAAAAAATGGTAGCAGCAATACCCACAACATGAAAGATTTAGCAGTTCTATATGTAAGATTCTAAATGTGTTACACACCAATCTTGTTCTTACAGACTTACCTCTCTTAGTAACAGAATGAAGGATGCAAAATAGAAGACGTAAACCATTCCAACCAACCAGTGCAGAAACATTGTGGTGCCTGGGGCAGACTGAAAGCTCAATTCTCTGTCTTTCAGAGTGGCATCAAACATCTCCTGGAAAGTAAGTAGTAAACACATATGAATAGTTTGGCAAACATACACAACGACTAATTTTGTTTATCCTAGTTCATATATACTACTAAGCATAATTTAAATGTTTGTTTTAATGCATAAATGATTACAGCATTTAATTAGAGAAAAAGGGAATAATTTTTGATAAGAACAGCAAATAATTTCTGATCAAGTTACTTCTTCTGAAAGGAAGAAGTCAACTCAATCACTGACAGACTCTACATAAGTTATAAATCAGTTCAAACAAAGTAGCACAATGATAGAAGCAAAGAATTCCCATAAGCAAAATTTTATTTCTACTAAGGCTGGAAGACATTTTATTTTTTCCATTTAGAATTAATCACTTAATATTTTTCAAGACAGAAAAACTGTCCTTCTCAATTCTAAGCAAATGCAGCATCTTTTCCAAAACAGAAAGAGACTGGACAACTGAAAATACAAAGTCATTACCATTTCACCTAAGATGGCTACAAAAAGATGTACCATACACTAGTTCAGTATAAGTAAGCTCATTATCACAAGTGGTCTTGTAGCTGCACTAAAATGGGTTAGGATCTTATTATTTTAGTAACAATATGTTAATTTATATTTAGCAAAATAAAGTATTAGCACTAGGCAGTATCTAAAAAACCCATTTCCCTTTGGAAGTGCTGTTTATAAAAACAGAAGAGTGCTGTCAACCTCATATTAAAACACTCTTCTCATCAGAACTTTCATTTTTGGCTTCAAATACAAACACCGTTAAGACAGATTTTATCCCATTTTTTTGTATTCTTACCAAGGAGCATATATCCAACCACCAGCCACAGATGAGAGGAAACACACCAATTTCAACCACCACTAACAAGGACACCTTGAGGAAAAGACAGAAAAGAACATCTCAATGGTTTAACAAAAGATAAGAAAATGATAATACAAGCTTAAATTGAGAGGTTTTTTTTTTCCCCCCCACAAAAATTAGGATTACCTTGACGACAATATAGCAAACTCCTAATAAACGACGGGATCGCTGGAACTTCACAAGCGCTGCCAAACCCTGAACAGCTTTGTCAAGAAAATAATACTGAAAAATACTTTGTAAGTCTCACTAATATGAAACACTATTATGTGGCTTTTAGCAAGAGGAAATTTTATAAAAGACAAAAATGAAATAGTAAGCATGTGTTTTATCAGGGTTCTATTTTCAAAATTGGCTGTGACTCCAGAAGTCATGACCTGGTGTGCTGGGTAACACTCCCAAACATGCACCTAAAATAAATCAATGATTATTATTAATACCAGCCTTCTTAAATTAAGCAACCAGAAGTTCTTAAGAAATATACAGTTGTCTCTGAAAATATCTGCCATGCATAATTAAGTTTAAAAACTGAAGACCTACTTTAAATAGCAACTTTCCCTTCCCTGCAGCTTGAAACAAATTCTCACTTTTTCCAAGAAAAGCAGTATGCATATTACACTTTGGGAGTTTGTTTTGGGTTTGCCTTTTTTTTTAGGAAGCAAAACCCACACGTCAATCAGCTAATATTTTACCACATTTGCACTGCACATTGGTATACTGATGTAGAAAGTTAACTTTGTGTACATTTGAACAGAAAACTGCTAATAAATGTATACTCTTTCAAACCAAAGTTGATGTAAAAAACCATGCAGCTGGAATGCAGCCTTATTACTTAGGACCAAACAAACCCTTCCAGCTTTCAGGTCTTCATTTACTCTGGAATAATTCTTGCTGCAAACTCCCAGTAGGTTCAGAGACATAACAAAGAAACCAAAATAATTCATAATCTACAAATCCGGCAGGATCAAAAACATTTGAATAAATTTCCCACTGTACCACAGGTATTTTCATAATCCCACCTCTCTTTCTGCTGCAACTACAGTCCACAGCAGGAGTCTAAGGATAGTGAGGAAAAAACAATTGTACACTCATCTTCTCCAACAGATCTTTAAGAAACCATAAAAGCCTTTGATTGTGTTGTTAAACATGTGCAAGTATTGTAAAGAATGCAGTCACACTGACAACTTCCAAATGTCCAAGAGAACAGAAGAGACCTTTGCTTCTAATTTCACCAAAAGAGAAAAATTGTGAGTTAACTGCACTTGCATCATGTCTGTGCCTCCTCAAAGCATAGCCAGAAAAATCATTTACATGTAAATCTGAGCCAGGTAACTACTGACAAAAGGATACATGACAAACAATTAGAGTCACTGCTAGCAGGACATATCCGACTATGGTTGTAATCAGGCCTTCAAAGTGAGATGCTTGGACCTGGAGGGAAGAGGGCGAAAAAGGTGGAAAGTTTATCAGTCTCTTAAAAGATTACATCTCTTTTTTATGTAATTAAGATAAATTCCAAATTTCAACTCTTCAAGAAGAATGCCCAGTTTCTCTATCTTTTACATATTTTAACAATCTACTACTATTTTTGTATCCTGATCAAGAGTAGAAAACAAAACACAAAACAATCCCAATCTATGAAACAAAAGGTGTCAGCTTACATTACTGCATTACCCCCTAGCTTTCCCCACTTATTACCATCCACTACAAAAACTAGTACTCAAGTTATAAATGTACACAAGGAACAAGAGGTTGTTAAAAGAAAAAGCCCTGAAGACATATGCAGTTTTAGTAAAAGCAGAAAACCTCACTTGAGATGTAAATAATGAAGGAGGTGGAAAAGACTGAGGCAACATTCAGATTCAAAAAGGTTGAAGGACTAATGATAAAACTTACTCCAAGTTACTTTGCAATCATAAATAGAAGTGGAAAGTTGCTACAAAAATATTGTGATTAAATAAACAGTGGTAGTGTTTTCTTCATTTTGAAATTATAGAACAGTACTCACATATTCCTCAAAGCCCAGGCCAACAATGGAGAAGTGACCAATGTGGTATGGACAAAATGCTGTATAATGTAAGCAGAAAGGAGAAAAAAAAGGCCATGAAAACTGCTAAATGAAGCCTTATTTGCAGGATGTATATTGTAACATGGTATTATTCTACTTCTTGTAAATTTTATGAAAAAACTACAGAACTTACTTTCTGTGCAAATATTAGATTGCTATAATTTTACAAACACTGAAAATCAGGTCAGAATTTGCACTGAAGGAGTAAAACAATATAAAACTACACAGAATGAGAAGATAGTCTTTCCCTTCTTACTTCATCTTGCACTGTGTAAATCAATTCAGTTTCTCAGTCTTATGTACTAGGCCAGTATCTGCCTCAGACTGCTGTAGGAACCTATTCTGTATATTCATTCTTTCTCACATGCTAGAAGACTTCAGTAGTCATTTTACAGCTTGGTCAGATGGGACTTGCTTTAGCAAGGCTTCAGTTCTAGTGCTTTAATTCTTAAGAATACTGTGAAAAATGCAAGCCCTGCAGAAATTTGCAAAGGGAAGAGGAGGGGGAGAAAGATGACTCACCAGTGAAGGGATGAGGAGCCACTGGAAAGTCTTTTACTTTGAATTAATGTACTGAAAACTGTTCAGAATTCCTGAGAACTCACTCCTAACAATTCCAAGGTTTCAGGGGAATGCACTAAAAACCAGAGCACTTCCCCATTTTTGGAAACCTCTGTATTTACAACAAAATCAAGTAGTTGTTTTGGCTCACTCTGTGATATTCTAACCAAGCTGTGAAGGACTACAGAATCCAACATCAATTTTTTATGGAGGAGAGGGAATCAATGTAAAGGGGCTGCAGAAATGGCAAGCTTTTATTTTCACCTATATTATCTTCACTACATCATGATAGTCCACACTGGGAACTTCTACAGACTAAAAATTCCCTCAAAGTAAAAGCCTGATGATGTTCTCTCTCCTCCTCGTTTCTGTATGACCAACATCTAAAAAAACCCCCAACCTCAAAACCCAAAAAGTAAACAAACAAAACAAAAAAACTACTAGGAACAGATTTAGCAGGGCTCATATTACCCTAATCAATGATCAGAAAGTTTTAATTTACGTTCCTTGCAGGGAAATCAGCAGTTACTGGGAAGAGCAAACATGAAAAAGATAAACGGAGGAATTAAGCTCTCCCTGCCCAGTCACAACAAAAGAAAAATGACATGGAAAAAAATCTCATTCACAACTCCTATAAATATCAGACTAATGACTTAAAAGTTGCATTCTTGACAACATTTTATGATAATATAGTGTGTAGTGTTTAAAAAACTTTATTCAAAAGAGCATTTCTAATAGATCCCTTAAAAAGAAGCATAAAGGAGTACAAACTCCTCTGTGAGTACTAAAATGAGCTATAGAAAATATTAATTAAGTTGAAATAAATTAATTTGTCCAAGGAGAATTTCTGGACCAGTAATTAAGGTTGCAAATGCTTTCCTTCTGTTTTATCTTCTAGAAAGTACTTCCTGTGACATTTGAACTCACCAGTACCATAATTACACATTAGTAGAGATTTGACAGTTGCAAATTAAGCAATATTACTTAATGGGAAAGATACTAAAAATAGGCTTGAGACGCACATATTAGATTCCCAGACCTCCTGCTTGCTTAGTAAAGTCATTCCTTTCTCTATTTGTGAGTTTCCCACTTGGCAAAGCAGCTACTGAAAATGTTTCTATATAACAATCTCATTAATTATTCTTATTACTCACTTATTATTGAATTTTAATCTATGATTTAGAAATTTCATGGTTATTATCTACTTACTGAAAAAGCCTACGTTTTATAGCAGCTAAAAAACCCAAGTAACGTCTGATAACTACAGATTAAAATAGAATAATTATCAGAAAGAAATCATTCAAGTATTTTCCAACTCTTATTAGAACAGTTACAGTTCCTTGTGAATTAATATACAATGCACTCATTTTTATTTTCTTTTGATCTGCTGATCTGCTTTAGTATCTAGATGCTCAAATCATGGTTGAGTGCTGTGAGCTTTACTTTGCCAGCAAAAACTTATCTACAGTACGACTTCAGTTTCTTAATCACAAACTCTTCTGCCAAGAAAGACCACTGAAAAAACACCAAAGCAACATAAAAATTCCTTTCTAAACTGATCACTGAGAGCATGTGAGATTTTGCGGTATTTTTGTCTGGTATCTCTTCAAGTGTATAATATCTTGTCACTAAAACACTACATTCTTGCATGCCTCCCTCCCTCCCAATTTTGATCTCCAAAAATGGATTCTTGATAGCAAAAGTGATTTAACTCTACCTGGTAAAAACTGTAAGGAGAAAAAAAATGTCCTAGACATTCCTCAAAGGACTTCATTTCCTCATAAATTAAATTCCATAAGATTCCTCCTTTAATTTAACAATATTACAAATATTATTTTCTGTGCTTCGGTTGACATGACTAAGCTTTTGGTAGATTTCTTACTTTACACCTATTCACTTAGAGAAATTTAAATTAAAAACCTAGAAAACAATAAATATTTGTTATTCATATTCCCAGTTCATTTGTGTTTCTATTTCAGATGTCATACCTTCATTTACTCTGAGAGGACAGCCTTAAAATTAACCTGCATGATCACTTAACAAAGAAGGATCTTTTTAAAACCTAAGAGCAAATGATACTTACCAAACACAAGTATGAACAGTGTATTTAATGACACCACCCAAAAGACATGTTCCTGTATGGGGGAAAGAAGAAGGAAGATGACAAGGAAACAGTACATACATATCAATCTTTTAAATAAGTGACTTGACTTTTGTACCTAAACTTCTTATTTCAACTGTCTATTACTACCAGAACTTGCACATCTCATGTTAGAGCCCAGAATTTTGCTCTAATACAAAGACCAAAACATGCAGCACAGCTTGTGAAAGCACCTGTTTACATTCACTGACATTTACCTAGGTAAGTGCACTTACATTTGCTTTAAAACACTTGTTTTGTAAAAGCAGGCTTTGATTGTGAAATAAAAATAGGCTTTAATTTAAAAATCAATAGAAGTAGTTCCACCTTTGAAAAGAATTGCATGAAATGTGTGGCTATTTCTTTTCATAAAGGAGAAAATGTTCATCTGACCTTTTAACAATTAGTCTTCGTCACAACAAACGTTAACAAAACTGTCTGTGGGCTGTGACTCTAGAAATGACAGCACGTCTCTATTTTTTAATAACACTTTTAGCTAAGATGTGACCTCAGCCCTAAGTACACTGGAGTTTTACTTCTTTTGATATTAATATTTAAGGTTAATGATTAATTACATAATTGTAAACCTAAGATATTGCATTAAAGTATGAGACATTGATGATCTTGGAGGTCTTTTTCAACCTTAATGATTCTAAGATAGATTGACTATTTTGATGATTTAAAAGACCAAATGCTTTTAAAAAAATACAGGTACTTAAAAAGGGTCCTTCTGTAGAAATTCTTGAAACACAGGATTGAACTTACTAAAAAAACCAGAGATCCATCAAGTCCAAGCATCTGCGAAGAGAAAGTTAATTTTACTTACACATCAGAAAAACTAAGCAACCTCCATCTAAAACAAGCCTCTATCACATTGACCTTTAATATCCAGTACAGTCAGAAGCTCTTCTAATTGCTCAACCAACAGTACCAGGAAGTATATATTCTTACAGTTAAAGATAAAAACTAAGTTCTCATTCAACACAGCAAACTCAGTTGATCAAAGGCAGTGATGCCCATGTGGAATATCTTACTACACATCTATTTATGTGTGTCAAACCAAACACAGAATCAATTAATTTACAGGCTGTTTCTCTCCAAGACTTTGATAAAGATTTTGTATTTACAAAATATTGTAGTGATTGAATGGCTATTTAAGTACATGTTTAATCAACTCAATACTTAAATGTAAGAGCAAATTTTTGTTTCTTCCTAGTTGCAAAGTATCAGTTTAGGTTGCAGTGAGAAAAGTAAGCTACTGTTTTAATGTATAAAAGCAACTAGTAACAGGATAATTTGCTACACTGGATGTTATTAACTTTCAAATAGAATTGTTTCACAGCCAGGGAAGACACAAACTGTTCATCACTCTGCACAGCTGTTACAGGAAGTGTCCACAGAACAGTCTAAAATAAAGCATCTATGGAAAAAAAAGTAAGAATCTCCTTTCCCCCCCCTTTGAGTGTATCTTAGTATTTCAATACAGTCATTCCTACTCCACAATTACTGCTGAAAAGTTCCAGGCTCAAGGCTCTTTTTCATGAGGACTTTGCACTAAGTTCCAAGATATAAGAGTTGAACATATTTTACAAATTGAACCAAGATGCAAATATTTTTGAAAATTCAGAAAGCTTGCAGGCTATTTTCACAAGACGAAATAACAGAAAAGCCTACCCCAGTTTTGATACTAAATGTCAACTACACATCTCTTGCCTATGTCAGCACATAACACTGGAAGTGGTTATGACAGTATGCTGAAACTGATTTCTATATTCACAGAGAGGCAACAAAATATTATCAGTTAGGAATATATCAGCATTTTCCAGCAAATAAATTTGGTTCAGAAATTTAACATTTTTATCTTGAAATAAAAAATGGAATGGTTCAGGAACCTGAATTTATGCATGTCCTTTTTCATGAAATAGCTTTCAAAATACACTAAGAAGCTTTCAGTAAACACAAAACAAACATCAAGATGTGCCACTCATGATGAAAACTGTATTTCTGCTACCCTGCAATCGAGGCGAGGACTGTACCACAGCCTAGGAAAACAACGGGCAGTGATGCTGGTAAACCACATGAAGCTGGTGCAAATCTTGCTGCATGAGCTTTAAAGTCAGATGTTGGCTACTTCTAGACCTGCTAGTTAGAGTCTCTACACTACTCTATGACTACAGTACACATGCATCTCATGCTCTAATTACAGATTTTGTGATCCATAAACAATACAGAAACCATATTACATTAAAATGCTCCATCATTTAAAAAAACTCCACATTTCCTTTTTGCAAATAACCCCAAACTTCCATTTCTCTTTTCTTTAGTCTACTGCTTTCATGAATACAAAAACCAAGCATTAAACTGCCTATAACGCAACATCTGTGCACTCCTAATCTGGCCCAATGTCCTCAAACCAAGCTGCAATTTGGCTCAATACCTGACCAAGCTGAAGACTTCAGAAAAAACATTATTAAAACATATTTTATGCTGCTACTGTATTTCAAACCAAAGAAATGCTTTCTTTGACATTTAAGAAGTGACATAAAATAATTTTGTTTATAGTATAATAACTTTTCTAGGTCACTAAAGGCTCTCACCAAAAGAATGATTTCCAAATCTATCCCAAATGCATTTTAACACAGCAATACTACAAATCATTTTGAGTCCAAATTACTAAACTCAAGAAAATGATTCTTACTCACTCGCTCCCAAGTAAGCTCTTCTGCAGCTCGATCCCATTCCAAAGCATTCCAGTTCATGTCATCTGAGGAGACAATGGCCATTTTCACAGCTGTTAGATCACTCAAAACAAGATGTAACCACTCTATGCTATGTTCTAAATGAACAAAAAGACTTGAGTGCATAATATTCATCTTGTAACTGCCAACAGCTTTCCAGCAAGCGGATGCTTCAGCACTCAAAATAAATGAAATTTGCAAAACCAAGATAAATCAGCTGAAATGAGAATTTACACAGCTTCTTTAAATCATGCTAGTTCTATATTCAATTAATTTCTATTTAATAAGAACTAGAACATTAATGTTTTGAGTCACCTGTTACCTTGTGCTCCATTGTTTGCATCTGCTGCATCTTCTACTACAGCATCTTCTTCATCTTCGTTATCTTCCTCCTCTTCATCCACTTGTTCTTCTTGAATTTCAGGGTTCTCACCTACAACTACATTCTCAGCAGCTGGGTTAGCAGGTTGATCAAGCACAGCATTTTCAACACCTCCATTTCCAACAGCCTGAGCCTGCAGAAACAGGGTTTAGTATTTGGTTAAATCGATCAAACCTCTTCCATGTTTTTATCCTGTACATATACGAAACTGAATAGCATTAAAAAAAGTCAATATTTTTTTCTAGACAAACTTTACATTTAGGACCACTAAACCTTTAAAAAAAGAAAAAGAAACATCCAGATAACAGTGTAGCTGAGTTAGGAAAGGGCCTCTAGAGATCACCCAGTCAACCCAACTACTCAAAGGAGGGTCAGCTGTGGCAGGTTGCTGAATGCTGTTTCCACTTGGCTTTTGAGCCCCCTTTTCTGGAGGTGGAAACTCTCACTGAGCTATGTCAGTAGACGATCACAGTTATAGTACCAAACAAACAAACAAAAGCAGCCCAAACCCAAGACAAATAAAATCCCCTTTTTCTTTTTTTAATCTAAATAGAATTTCCTGTATTTTAATTTAAGCCTACTGCCCTGCCACTCAAGACTATCAAGACAACTCTGGCTCTGTCTTCTTTACACCCTCCCATCAGGCATTTATACAGATTGATAAGGTCCACCCTGAGCATTCTCATTTCCAAACTAAACAATTCCAGCTGTCTTAGCCTCTCATCGTATGTCAGATGTTCCAGTCCTTTAATCAATTTTGTTGGCTCTTCACTGCACTCACTCCAGTCTGACCATGCCTCTTTTCTACTGGGGGAGCCTAGAACTGGATACAGCACCCCAAATGTGGTCTCACCAGTGCTCAGTAGAGGGGAACTCTCCTGACCTTATGAAAACTGTAATTATATTAGAAAGACAATAATTCAAGGCCAATCTGAGTCAGTCACCAAGAAGAGAATCTTGCTCTTCTTAAAAATGACATTTATTACAAAAGAAAACTTTGCACAAAATCTGTACAACGCAAGACAATAAAGCAACTTCAAAAACATAACAGTGATGTCACTGAGTTTATATAGGAACAAGTGTTCAACTTCTGCTGACAAACAAACATACCCTGCAGTAAAAAACCACTACTGTTATGTTCTGATAATGCATTTATTCACAGAAGCACATTTTCTAGATTAAATGTGAACTACTGAGCAATAAGTTTTACCTCATTTTGTTGACCAACACCATTAAGTGGCTGTTGTTGATTTTGTTCCAACCACTGTGGTGCTCCTCCATGGACGATCTGTTCCCGTAGCCAAACAAGGCTGATAAAAGCACACAGAGTGCACGTTACCACAAAACAGCCCTGCAAACAGTCAGCCAGTAAGTTCTCCCTGTTAAAAAAAAAAAAACGAATGGAAACAGTATTATGCTGATAAGACTAAAGAGTAGTTCAAGAAAAACAATCTTCCCAAACAGCAAAGGAAACACAATAGTCACCAAGTAAATGGTTTGATATAGTAACAGGTTTACTTAAATGGCTAAATGCATAATATCCAGTCCACCTCAGCATTTTATGTGCTGAGCTACCCAAACCAGAAGAATGGAACTGCAGGGCTTTCCTTCAACTGCTCTACATTTCAGGTAGCATTTACCCCAGATATTACCTCTATATTTTAAAAATATTAATCTATCAGGTCATACGTAACTGTAAAGCAGCAGCAAAGCCAAGTTCAGCCAGCCAGCTGAAACCAGAGTTTCATGCAAGAGGTACTGAAACCATCTTAAGCAATCCTCATCCCAAATTTCACATACTTCATCAGAAGACTACAATATGTTCTTTAAAATAAGTAAGAACATGGCACCACAGTACTCTGCCATTGCCAAAGAAGCATCAGTCTGGTCCTCCTTGCAGCTGCACACTTGTGTCTGCACAGCACAGTGAATACCATGGGGACATGAAGCCCAAAATTAAAAGATGACACAAGAGGCTACTGTAATTGACTCTGCCAATGAAATAAATGTCAAAACACTGTTTCACACACCATTAAAATCTGACAAATACTTGAGTCCCTTATTTTCTCCCTAGACTGAAGTAGATGTGAGGTGCTCTAGGGTCAGTTGTTTGAGATTCTTCTCCAAAAAATAAAAATAGAATCTACACTATAGAGATTACAGGAAAAATACTGTTATTAGACTGAAGTGAGCATTTGTGTCCAATAATGACAATTAATTAAACACAACTTGACCTGATGTCTCAAATCAAATAGACTGATTGAGATGACTTAGCTGAACCACACAGAACAGTCATTCAAAATTTGCTTGATGTGCAAATGTTTCTACTGAAACTGAGTTTCAATTCCTCATGTTCAAGATAATGAGAAAGTAAGAACCAGCCTGAAATTCTGTTGTTTGGTATTGACTATTCTTTAAGCAAAACCAATTTTAAAAGGGCAAAGAAAGACAATATGCAGATGGTGATTGAAGCATTAAAAATCCAAGTATCAGCTAGAAGGAAATCTGATAAAAAATAATCCCTCTCTCATAAGAGACTCAGAATGAGTAAAATTAAACTCAAAATATAAAAATGCAACAAAGAAAAGAGAATGTGACATTATTAACAACATATTTATTAATATTCTACTATGCAACATCTGATTTAAATCATAGGAAATTAATTCTTTATTTATTATGTGTAATTTTGCATCATATGTTTTCTTGACCTCAAATACAAATGTTCATTAACCAGGGCCCATCGTGTAAAGCCAGTTTTCCAGCTCCAAAAATCCTGAATAACAGAACTCCAAAGTGAAATGATTTCTATTGTAATGCTCTTGTCCACACATCTCGTTGTGCAAAGGCTAACAGGCAGTTGCTTACTAAGATGGTGAGGATAACAATCATAACTGGAAGAAAGGGATACAAAGTTCCAAAGGAACTGTTTTCAGGGAAATCTGACTAAAAAAATTCTGTGTAACAAACTGCTGCAGTACTTACGTTGACAGAATATCTAATGGCAGTGTCAGTAGTGAGCTCACAGAGCCAGTAAACAAGCACTTGTAGATACGACCTGAGTGAATAAACAAAAGTTTGATATAAATTTGATTTTGGCAACAGTCTCACTTGGAAAGGAATACAGGTACTCTCTTTTCACCTGGTGTCCAACTAAATTTATGACATGGAAGAAAATCTCAATTTTCAGCACATGAACAGAAGTTAAGGCCATATACAACCTTGTAGAAACAAAGATGTGTTTTAGCAGCACATCTTTAAAAGTACACATTCAAAGTGTAAGAATTGCCGTATTAGGTCAGACCCAAGATTCATCTAAACCTGTCTCCAGGACTGGTCACACTAAGGAAACCTAAGGAAAAATATGCAAGCAGGTTACACATATTTGCAGTGCTACTTCCTCAGTACATTCTCATGTGTTTCATGCAAAGCAGCTCACTTCCTGTGCCAAAATATCTAACTGCTAATTAATCCTCAATGGATTTTTTCCCCCGTTAATTTGTTCAATCATATTTTGAACCTGTATAAAATTCTGGTATTATGATATCATGTAGCAAGGATCACCACCATTTCATCATCTGTTTTAAACAACTGTTTTATGGATTGATACTTGATGCTAGTTAACGTTAGCTTTTTACCATGATTCATACTTAGAAAGTAGGCCATCAGTATACATGGTCTACTTCAGAAAATTAGGTGATGCCAATACTGTGCTATCTCACACTAAGCCTGGGCAAGCTTTGAATAAAAGCACAGAATACTGAGAAACTGGGGAGATGCATTTACTCCCTGCTCTTTTGTTCAAGGGGTATTTTACTGTTTGTAAAGATGCACTTCCAGTGATTTCCTTGACTGAACACTATATCCCTTCTGTCTTTCTCCATTTTCTCTATATTGCTAGCTTGTTGAAACGTCTATAGATCTCTTACCATCTGTATTTGGAAAGTGAATTTCCAACTGAATAATAGAGTAATTTAAATATGCGCTTTTATGCTGAATTCCTTTACTTTATGTGACTTTGTTAGAGATTTTTTAAGAGTTTTACTTATCAATTTGTCTATAACTGTAAAGGATTTTACTTTTCACATTAAAAAAACACTGCACTTTGATTTAATAGGACAACTCTTCTATCCTAATACTAATAAATGGAATCAAATAAAAACTTCCGTGTAGGTTTTAAAGAAGGTAATTGAAAAGAGGTATTTTAATGTAAGAAATGTAACAGCTTTTTCATGCATTCTCTTCTATGTCTTAACACCTTCCTGCATTTCACTCCTGACTTAAGAGTCTAACAGGCAGAGCTTCTAAGTGAAAAGTCTTGGTATTTGGAATTCTTGGAATTTTTTTAATAAACCAATAATGGTCTCACAAAACTTTGTTGCAAGAAAGTGGCATATTTCCCTGTGTATAAGAGTATTATGCACAAGAAATTAATACTTACATGCAGTAAGAGGTACTACTCCCAACCATGCAAAGGCCACAAGTGTGTAATGAAACCAGTATCGTATTGCTGTGCCAATACTCGTAACCAGTCCAGCAAAGATGTCTTGGATTGGAAGCCGTGAAGGCATATCTGGGGAATAAACTGTGTAGAAAAGGCACTGATGAAACAGTTTGTCCTTTAAAGAGGCATTTATGTAAAAGTCCTGCCATCTACAAGCTGCTTGTATCTGACAAAAGCTTAAGAGAAGAATATTTTATATTCTCAAGAGATGACTCCAAACAAATTACAAAAAAAATTTCACATGACGCATTTGTTTCATTGTGTACTGAATGGAATGGGAAAATTAATACACTCCATGCTAGTTCTTGACTTAAGAGAAGTTTTCCTAATAGCTTTATTTATTTACTGTAAACTCCAATTGCCTCAAAATAAGCTCAAGAAAAAGCAGATTCTAAAACCAGCATGACTCTCACTCAACACTACCTCGAAGATTCCTCTGTCTGTTATTTATAAACCTAGTTCCTGGAAAGAGGACAAGGAACAAGAGCAATTAGCAATTTTGCACACTATCCATTTGTTTGTGCTAGATAATTTAGATTCTACTTGCCATCCAATAGCACAGACGAAAAAATCCCCAGCAAAATAAAAGCAGCACACAGGAAGGAAAATTGAAGAGAATTGATTAAGTATCCACAGACACTGAAATTTAGACACAGTGACTTTGACTTTCAGCTGATATTTGTTTCACACCATGCAGAATTTCTTCTAAGGATGCTCCTATTACACAACACAATGCAAATCTCTCACCCTGTATAAATATTCTCATAATAGCAAATTTTCTTGAGTTTTTAAATTCAGCACCTGTATGTTCCATAAGCCCATCCCTACTCAAAAGCGAAGAAAAACAGCGATGAGATCTTCTTTTGCAAAGAACTAGAAAACATCTCACAATTTCATTACATTTACTGAGTTTCTACACACTTACATGGATTCCAAGAAGAGGTAGTGCACACTGTCAGTGACAGATTTGAATATAGAAGATAAACTACAGTTGGGAGTTGCACAAAGACATTGCTATCTGGATGTTTGTTATGTTGGAAATACCTGTGCTTGAAGACTTTAACATAATGGACTATTTTAAAACCTCACATACTTCTAACTACATAAGGAAACACAGTTTTTATTAGAGAATTGGAAGAAGTTTTCATTTCCTCTCATGGGCAATCCTTTGATTTAAGAGTTGAAGAAAGACTGCTATATGCTATCTACCTGCATCCCCTTCATCTACATTCCTAATCACCCTTTTACCAGTCTCAGAGAAGAAGCCTCTACAGGAGAAAGAAATTCTTTTTTCTCCAAGGCTAATTTCCCTAAGTCTCTGTATTGTAAAAAGAACTCAAGAACAAAGACAAACAGTATAAACAGGCAGAAGTAGTCAAAGAATGGGGAGAGATTGGTGCATTTTAACAATGTGTGGATTATATTTGACAAAAAGTAACAAGAAAACAGTACCCCTTAGACAAGTAGTAACTGGTTTGAAATTTCAAAGCTTGTTATTAGCCAGGTATCTGGCAAAGAACTGGAAACCATGAAAGAAAGGACTAAAAGTCTAACACTAGGGAAGTGTAGCTGTGAGAACACAGAGCAGTAAACTGAAACCAGGACACAAACATTCTGACACCGTCTACCAATTGACAATTTTCTTGTTACAGAAACAGATTTAGTACACAATTTGGAACCATAGAAAATGCCAGCTGAAGTCTTACTAATGATCTCTCAGCTCACACTGAACAAAAGTCCTGGAAAATTTCTACAGCAGGGGACAAAAAAACCATTGTCAAGGGTGCAAACAATACATACTTAGAGTGTATCTGTTACATATTTATGGTACCACTCAGACAACTCAGCAGATACTTTGATACTTTTTCATTTTCAAAAAATATATTTTGATCAACACCTTGAAGCTGCAACAAGGTTTACACAGAAAACACTGACTCGGTATTAATGATTTCTTTGTTACAGACAAGTTGTTAAGTTGGAAGGGTTTGAAATAAAACAAACCAAAACATCTTTCAGGAATTACTGAATACTCACACAGGGAACTGTAAGAAAGGATGTCCATCCTAACTTAGTAAAACTGAAATGCTTATAAACATTAGCATTTTTGCATACTCACTTTTCTAGAGGCTTTAGGGTTACAACTGAACCTTCAAATAAAAGCACAAAGTAGCTACTACTCACAGCAGACACGCTATATCCCCCAAATGTTACCAATTTGGTGAATTTTGATGATTTCATAAGCTGGTAGTGGGGCAGAATGCTCTTTTTCCTGTGTATTGTCACACCTCAAAATATGTAAAGCAAGAAGCTTTATACCACGATGATAAGATAAAACCCTTCTATGTCCTACAGCATCTGGGTGGATGAAATGCAAGAATTCCTAGCATGACAGGAACCCCCGGTGTGCAAGCACCCTGCAGCACTGAAGCTTGCTGTCAGTGATTTTCACAGCTTATCCCCCCACTCGTGTCTGTCAGCTACTGCCATTTTCTCTCCCATTCCAACTCCCTTTATCCACTCCCCACTACCACTTTGAGGCCTAGGACGCTGACCACTGACACCAGAGTATAAACCCTCTTCACTTCCTTTTGCACACTTGTTCTCCTCATGTTCCCTCCATCCCAGTAACCTTTCCTAACTCGGTTTGAGAAACCAAATTCCTGCATTATTTACCGCAGTTCCTCCAAATAAAAATCTTTCTACTAGAAACCAGTTGAAACAATAGTTGGGTTTTTTTCTATCAAAGCATGAAATTCACACAGACCTTGGCTGAGTTTCTCATAGGCGTAGTTCAACTTCTTTGAGCTGTACAGGCCATGCAAAAACCACTAGAAAGCTTTTTGGATACTCGGGTCACACCTGTGCGGTGTAACCGCTATTTTAATTGTGAATCCTAAATTTGGATGGGGTTTTTTTCTTTGGCTGGTTGTTTCCAGAAGGTGGGGTTTTGTTCTACTCTTCCCTCCCCTCCTGAAAGCCTAACTTTTCCAGGAACACAATTATTAATTTTACTTCTCCAAAACAGATGGCATGACAAAAAATCTGCTATTACACTGACACAAATAAGGTAGGAAAAACACAAGGCTACCTTTAGAAGCTGCCATTTAGCTTACTTCACAGAATCAGCACACTTCCAATCCTATTACCCACAGATTTTCTATTTACTATTAGACTTGCAAGCAGTTTATATGCCACCTCAGCCATCCTCATGCACTGATCATGAAGTAACACTATATAACTCATAAGTAAAAACTGCATATTTTATAGCTCCTGGGTGAAAGCACTGGTGTGGTATAATAGGGCTTGTGAGCTGTTCTTTATGTTGGACTAGATGATCTTCAAAAGACTCTTCCAACCCAAACCATTCTATGTTTCTGTGTTGTACACCCTTGAGACACATGCAAACTTTGCTCCTGACCACTAAAGTAAAAGGAGAAAAACTCTACTCCTTCTCAGGCAAGCCACAGCTCTAACAAATATATGAAATAACATTCATATAAATCTCAACTGCATGTATACTCTGCACACTGGAGCTGGCAGAAGTCACATTGAATTCTGTGCCCATCTGTAGTATTTTGCTCCAGAAGTTT
The DNA here is from genome assembly GCA_013398175.1 of Climacteris rufus. Lineage (NCBI taxonomy): Eukaryota > Metazoa > Chordata > Aves > Passeriformes > Climacteridae > Climacteris > Climacteris rufus. The sequence continues at coordinate 59,339 of VZRZ01007316.1, forward strand.
GTTTTTCCAAATTAGACTTTCTAAAAATGCTGGATCTATGGACTACTGTGTTAAAAGTTTGTCAAAATGAACAGGGAAAAAATCAGCCTATTATATCCTTTGGTAAAATCCTAATTACACGATAATAAACACCCAAGCCATGGGGCTTCCTTTAGTTTTACAATATTTGTGTTAACTAAGCTTGTGACATTGTAGCCAGCACATACCAGCAAAGAAGCTGCACAGGAAGTGGAGAAATGAACCCATCCCAATCTCCTGCCAAAGATCAGCCTAGTCTGCTTCCACTTCTATGTTTTTGACACTATTTATGTTAATGTTATCTTCTACAGAAAGGAGAAGTTTTGACAACTGTATTTTCTTCACCTTCTTTCAAATGTCAGTGCTTATAAATGTTTAGTGTAGCATTAATAGAAGTGCATCCTCGCATATGACAAAGGAAAGTGTGTGCACGAAGGAAAAGAATAGAGTAGTTGCTCTTTCAAAACTCAGAAAGAAAACTTACAAGTTAAAAATCAACAAACTCCTTGATGTAACTAAAAAATGTGCAACTTGAAGAACTGCAGAAAAGGAAGTAATTTTAGAACAAAAAAGTTACCTATAAAGCGTGCATTTGAAAATCGAGTCATTTACCTACATGACTGAACACATTTAGAGAATGATGCTATTATTCAAAAGAAAATATCTGTTCCTTTCTACTCCTGCCAAAATGCAAGTTGAATCTTCTCCTCTTTCCTTCCTTCCAAACAGTAACTAAAGTAGCAGTTCAGGTGCTAAAGAAATCACAAAATGTTACAGAACTCAGAGAATAAATGCACTAGAAATAGTTTATGAATACTGCATATGCAAAAAGTGACACTTGCACGGGAGCATTTTTGACAGAATGACAGCAACAACTTTAACAAGCAAACCAAGCTAAATAAGAGAGGAGTTGCTGGTATTATTGTACTACTCTATTACACTATTGGTGCTTGTCTGTTGCAGCACAGACATTAATTACATGCATGTGTTTATTTGCCCACATCCCGTGGTGGATTAACTCATCTGAAAGTGTGTGACACCTGGCATGGTAATTGGCCTGATCCCACTTTGCCTGGGATGACTGACAACTCTGAAAGTCCTTTTCCTGCCTTATCAATCTCTCTCCAGCACCTGTGACCCTTTTTCAGCTCCCACAGGCAGATCCAGCTTCCAGACAGGACAGCCACATTATCTTCCAAGGAAAGAGGGATAAAAGAAACTAAGGAAACTGTAACTGTGTGAGCGTTGGGTGCAAAGGAAACAAGGAAACAAGACACAGTGGGGGCAGAGAGGGCAGGCGGAATCTGTGCAGGGTACCTGATGTGCTACCACTGTGTGCAGCCTCGTAGGAAAAAAACACACTGAAATGTGGAAAGCCAAGAAGAAAACCTTATCAGCTGAGCCTGCTCCATCAGGGGAGTGATAAGTGTGTGACAGAAGATAAGCAGACCTTTACTAGAGGCTGAATGTGGAGGACATGCTCCACTGCATCAGGAAGAAAGTGGTTTGCTTATTACCAATTTCAAAGCTCCTATGACAAATGGTAACTTGCTGAGCCACATTAACTCAATTAAGCTTCCTCACCTGTCCATAACCTGTGACTACATTACAAGCTGTGCTGGCAACAGCCATGTCAGTCAAGGATTAACTTCTGGAGGAACACCTCTGTTGATAAGGGCAGTCACTAAGCTTCATCTTATCAGTAGTAACAGGTCTATAAAGTATATTTAGTTTAGAACATCTCATCTTCTTTTTTACTCCATCCCAAAGAAAATACACACTTTTTTGGTTTGTTTTTTCCATACTAAACTAGAAAGTCTTCTTTCTTAACAACTAATAGATCACGGAAATGTCATTTTCTAGTCTTGCACACTAAATTCTGCAAACAACCTAGTAGCAGAATACAATTTTGAAAGTGGCTAATCAGCTGGCAGGGAGCTCCAGAACTGGGGATCTCTCTCAGTTTGCAAAAGCTTCTACATAAAAGCCTTTATAAAAATGTTTAACAAATGAAACCTGCAAGTAGATATCTCTCTATATATTATATCTTTCTATATAATACATATCTATATATATATAATATACATATATCTATATAACCCATGTATTATATATTCTCTCTCTCTCCTTATGCATGCCACTGTAGTATTTAAAAAACAATTACCTGAAAGCATTGCTGTATTCAACATGAAATATGCTATTTTCCTCATCAGACAGAGTTAATATTGTACATTTCATTGGCTGGTCTAATGTCTTTAATTAATTGTTGGCAGAAATACATAACATTGAGGTTCAACATATAGGAGGAAGGTGGAATAAGGGATTTTTGGAACAGAAAATACATGAACTAAACCAGCTTAGTCTCAGTTTTCTCTAGCAAAGTACAAAATTAGTAAAAAAAAAAAAACCACACACAGAGAAAAAGGTGGGAGGGGAGCAGGAATAAATCAGCACCAGTAAATTTAAAGAGAAAAATCTATCATAAACCCCACTTTACCTGCTCAACAGGCAATGAACTGACAATGCTAATAATGAGACTACCCTGCCACCAAGCCAAAGGACCTCACCTATTCCTTGTACAATAAATTAAAATGTAATTAAGAATCTTCTGGGAACTACATGAAGATACAGTAATTGTTCATTATAAGTTGCCTAACCTATTTAGCTGTATCTAACATAAAAGGCAATGTAATACTGGATAGTTAGTGTACCTTGACTGAAATGTAAGTGGAATAACCTTAATTTCCATTATCTGTGAAGATCACTTGAATTGAAACTGGCAGAAGTCATGTGTTCATGTTGCAGGTAGATTGTTCAAAGTTAACTGAAAACTGGTTTTCAAATTCAAATTTTGCCATGGTTTCACTTTACCATTCAGATTTCCAAACACTCAAATTTATCAATGAAGCTGAAAACATGCCATGCACTGCAACATTGGCAACAAAAGAACAGGACTGAGGCTGTCAGAAAAGGTACAGATTTATACTTCTTTTATGTCTCACTTAAGATTACAAAAGAACCAAATTATCTATTATTTAGACAATTCACACAGTCTGCAATAATATGCATAAAAATTGCACATCAAACAAGAATATAGAAGTTAAAACGCAAGTTTGGATCTCTCATGCTGCATGAAAAAGTAATCACTTCATACATGCTAAGTGAGAAAAACTGAAAAAAAAATAGGAGCAGTAAAACATACTTACTTGGTGTGAAAGCAAATCTGTGCTTACATAATTCACAGTATTCTTTTCTGCTGTGTTTAAGCCACTGAACTAAGCTGCAATAAAAAGTGATCATATTAACACACGCTGTACATCATCTCTCCCTATCCCTCCATTAAGGAAAACGTGCCAATTCTCTGTTTTCAAACTGAACTCAGGATATTTGTACTGCCAAGCAGCACTTTAATTAGCATGTTTATTAAGTCCATTTAGGCCATCAAGTAAGTTTCAAACAGTAGAAAAAGATAAACTAGCATACATCACTTACAATATTGATAAAGTACATTCTTTGAGTACATTATTGATCAAAGCAGATATCCTGGCATGGACACCCACTGGTGACACCAGTTCTTATAAGTACTTCAGGATATGACAGATGTGCACAGCTAGGATTTAGAACTGTTGTATATGTGGAAGAATGACTATTAAAATACCATCAAAAGGAATGTGTTCTGTAGACCAGAACTACAGTTTTCACTGTAACACTTCCTGATCAAACACACCTCAAAATTACTAAAACGTACCAGGGTATTAACATTTTTTCTATGAGGTTAGATGTTCTTTCTATTCACAACTATAAGCGGACAGAAAAAGCCCCAACATATTGATTTTTCTGCTTGGTTTTCATAAAGCTGACACATGATCAGAACTGTAGTCACAAACACAAATAATTATCAGTACTTTCTGTCCATACACAATTACTAATTTTTTTTTGTGAATTGTGATGATTCATCATGTAAAAAACATCAAAACCCCTAACACATTTCCACTGAAAATCAGATTTTTCTTACTAGATAACCCAAAGACTCAAAGTATTGCTTTTAGAAACATGTTAATATATTTTAATTAGAACACAAAAAGCAAGAAACCCACAGCCAGAACTCACCATTCCTGATGAATAAATTTAATACTGCCAGTACACACACATGGATGATAGAGGGGTTTCTCAGGAGTTCCTTCTGATCGACAGACTCTGCATATATCTGCTGACAAGGACACAAAGCTTATTACACTACCGCTTAAAGAACTCCAATTTACAACACAAATCACACAATTACCCTCTAGAAACTTTACGATGTAGCAAAATGAAGCCAGAATAAATTGAAAGAGGATGAAAAACAGATTTCATCCGATGCAAGACAAAGACTGAGAGATCATCAGAAAGAGTAACATGAATGTTATCTGCCTGATCATGTTACAAATAGTCAAAATATGTCTTACAATCTTTTAAAGACTTATAGGAAATAGACACAGTCAAACTACAAGAGGAGGTGCTTTTTACCTAAAAAGTTATAGCTAAAATAACATATAAACTGTTAAGGAGACTTTGAAACAGAAAAACTCCATCTTAATTCTGAAAAAGTCAAACAGAGGCTGAACAGAAGAGATTTATGTCCAACAATGACTTAAGTAATTTGCTGCTCTTGAGCCTAACATGGATGCTTCCTTGGTGCTCTTGATGAAAGGGAAAAAACCCAAAATAACAGACACACGTATTTTGTGAGCTTGCTGTCCAGCTTGGACAAAGCCAACATTTCAGAGTCTACTGCCTGGTCAGAAAAGTTGTTTTCTGTTTCTTCTTTCATAATTTCAGTAATATTCCAACGGGGCACACACCTTCTTTGTTCCCTATTTTTGATATTTTCTTAAAACTAAAGATTGCAAGAGGTTTTGAGGACAAAGAGGTGAGGTTAAACCTCTCCCTTTAAAGAACAGATGTCTATTTTAATACCATTCAGTTAGCCAGAGCATCTAAACACACAATTAAATCAAGTCTTTTATCTGTTTATTGACAGATGCATGGTATCTTCCCTTGACTTCTCCTTTTACTTCTGTTAAGGAAATGAACATAAAATGTCCATTTTTATACAATATGTGAGTTTGGGATTTTCTCTTTTGTTAATTATTTCTCTATCAACCACTATCCAGCAAACCTGCAAGCATGTAACACATGCATATCAGAGATCTTTGTTAGAAAAATACCAGCTGATAGTACTGGTGTAAGAATACTGCTAATATGCAATTTCAAATCTGAATCACCAATTTTTGTTCTTGTTCATAATCTTCAAAAGTTAACGCTTTTCTGGGACAATATTAGGAGAGTTTCTACACATAAAGCATAATAATTCAAGTGATTCAAAAGGAAAAAAACCAAACAGTTTTCTATCTATAAAAGTGATATTTGATTGAATACATTCACGCAGCACGAAAACCTAGAATTACCAGAAACAGGTATTGAACATCACATCAGTGATGCTACAAAGGACAAAGAGCACTTCCATCACTGACATACTGAGAAGTGCTGATCTGCAGTATCGCTGCAAACATCAGAGACCCTGGTTTCTCTGCTGACAAGAATGACCAGAACTGCTACCTCACCTAACAAACGACTCTTTTATCCCAGAGAGCATTTCCAGATGGCTGCACAGGACAGGTCTCTCCAGCTGACAGGCAGGCCCTACCCACTTGCTGTGGCATGCCCACCTCCTCCCGCATTCTTTCCAACAGAGCTGCTTCACCACAGCAAGCTGACAACTTTGTATGCTGGATCAACCTCACAAAGGGTCAGACAAGCACAAGAGACAGCAAGTGAAACCACTGCTTTAAGGGTACTCTGGCACCAAAGGAAGCCAGTTAAAAGCACACTGTTCCCTGAAAGACACCCATTGCCCTCATGAGTCTGCCCGTTGACTCTCATAGCAAACTGTTTGCTTATCCTCAAAATTTTTGGGAAAAACCGATCTGGATTCCTGAAAGCAAAGGAATTATTTACTTGAGAAAGGATTACCTGTTAGCTTACTAAAATGTTAAACCCAAATTTTATTTTTTCAAAGGCTATGAGAATTTCTAGATTTTCCCACCTGCTTTATAAATCCAAATAAACATATTAAGAGTGCAATTGTCTGGACTGTTAAGCAACTGACAGCATCAAATCAATAAACTCTGCTGAGGGTCAACATGTAAAGCTGTGCACCTTATGACCTACTGCCCTGTTCAAAGGGAATTCCACTATGCAACAGTCACTATTTTTCTATGTGCGCACACACTTTGCATCCTGTTCTTCATGCACGTGTTTTGGAAAAAATGACCTTGAATAATAAGTTATTTCCTGTTCCCCCCAAGAATGATTCACTGCCTATTATCCCTCTTACTGAATTTTGACACTGGAAAGTGAAGATTTTGTTATTTAGCAACAAACTGATTTTAGGAGAAAGAACCACAATTACCTCTCATCAGCAAAACCTGGGATCTGGCGCTTTTGGGTGCTGCAGAGAAGCAACTTTCACATTCATTCTGAGGTGAAGCAGCTTCCACTTAGGTCCGACCATTATGACCCTAAACTGCCTCTTATCTAAGCTCTCACCATCCAGTTCAGTTTTACAGCTCCACAGTACAGTTCAGTCAGGCACAAAAGCCATCAGAACCACAACAGCCGTAATACTGTTATCGGACAATCAGTAGTTCAGAAAGTCCATCTGACTTAGCAGAAGTAGCAGAGGTTCAGGCACACAATAATATTGTATTTCCTCTTCCTCAAGTTACTAACAGTCTGTGCTGCTGCTCCTGGTGTTTAAAACTTTCTAACCTTGGGAAGTCTCTTTAGCATTCTGGCAAGCCATGAAGTTCTAATAGTAGGAACTGAGGTTTGAAACTGTAGAAGAAGTTGTAACATTCTAGTGGTATTTATGGAAAGTGAGTCTATAGACTTGGTTACTTTCATGCTACTACTCGGAGCTTTTGAGGGCAACATTGATAAGGCCACAATATAATATCTAAGTCTCCATATATATGTGCTTTTGTGTGTGTTTATACATATAAAACCAGAAGAGTCCAAATTCCAAGTGTAGAATTTAAGACAAAGGTTTCGTTAGCGAAAACAATGCCTTAAGATGTAACTAACCACCTCCTCTGCTTTCTCTTCGTGGTCTCTCTGTTCACCTACTTAAGTCAGGTATGATCAAAGTCTACCACTGGTAACAGGCTGTAACAAATTATCAACTATGCTGTTTGAATTAAATCCACCCAGATGGATTTATCACCTACTGGAGTGGTGGAAAGTCAGGCGGCTATTTCTGAGAATCCACTGCACAGCTTGCAAAAAACCCCAGGTTTTCTGGGCAACCAGAGCCCAAGCAATCAAAGTTTCACTTTGTTGTTGATTCCATCGGTGTGACTGTAGGCCTAGAGAACTGCAGCAAGCAATTTAAAATGCTGGATTTTAAAACCAGGAATATTTTAATAAACCACCAGCGTTCATCAGTACTGAAGATGTCTACAGCAAACCCAAAGGGCACTACTACAAAAGTGCTGTTTTATTCCATCCAGTGTTTCATGTTTTTCCAGCTTTTTTTTTTCCCTTTTAATCCTCTCAAGCTGGAAAATCAAGTGACACCTGATAAAAAGCTACACTCAAAATGATGCCAAAGAAATGACAGCCAAGACACAAAATGCTTTCCTTGGAACTGCCTTGCTACTGCAATATGTATTTGTGCTATTGTTTCAGGTGACAAACAAAGCTCAAATACTGCAAGAAACGTAGCACAACAGACGTCCTTTATTTAGTTTGGTTGAGGCTACAATATGAAGTCCTGGTTTATCAAAGTTCTCCAGTATCAGCTTGAACAACACAGTCCCTCAATGCACTGGAGCTTGAACAACACAGTCTCTCTCCCTCACTGGAGACATTCAAAACCCAGCTGGACATGTTCCTGTGTCACCTGCTCTAGGTGACCCTGCCTTGGCAGGGGGGTGGGGTGGGAGTAGATGATCTCCAGAGGTCCCTTCTGACCCTAATGAATCTGTGATTTTGTGATTATCCAAGCATAACAAAAGTGCTGACAAAACAAATCCATGTTTGATCTCAAATAAAGCAATGCCCTTAAAAATGGAAACTACACATAAAAAAATCCCTAATGACTTTGATAAGTATGACAATTCCTTTTTTTTTAATTCGGTGACTATGTATTAGTCTATTGTACAAGAGACAAAGATGCCAGCTCCAGCATATTTCCATTTTTCAAACAGATCGTCCAGCACACATAACAAAGTTAGCCTTGCGAAAGGAGCAGCTATTACTATTCAGCCAAACGAGGAAATTTAAGACTCCGTGGTCTACAGGGCCGGGTCCGACAGGGTCCGCCGGCCAGGAGGGAGCTCGGGGCAGTGCCCTCCTCGCCACCTCTCACGCTGCTCCACCGTGCGCACCCCGCCTGCTGCTTTCCGCCCCGGGATCTCATTTCGCCCCCAAGCCAAGCCGCAGCCAGCGGAAGGTTCCGGCGGGCCCCGGTGTCCAGGTGTCCCGGTACGGCCCACCCCAGCCCCGCTTCGGGTGTTCCCGGCACCGCCCCCCTTCCCCCC
>VZRZ01007316.1:68446-137272 GCA_013398175.1 Climacteris rufus
GCCGGGGCGGGTCCGGCTGGGGCAGGGCGGCCGCCCCTGCGGGACTGCCCCTGCTCGCTGTTACACAAGCACAGAGTCATTTAGGTTGGAAAAGACGTCCGAGATCATCGAGTCCAACTTGTGAGCGGGCACCCGCATGTCAACTAGACCATGGCACTAAGTGTTACGTCCAATCTTTCCTTAAACACCTCCAGGGACGGTGACTCCACCACCTCCCTGAGCAGCCCATCCCAATGCTGCTTTTTGTGAAGAAATCACCCTTTTTGTGAAGAAATTCCTCCTAGTGTCCAACCTGAACCTTCCCTGCTGCAGCTTGAGACTTATGTCCTCTGTCCTGTTGCTGGTGGCCTGTGAGAAGAGGCCGACGCCCACCCGGCTACAGCCTCCTTTCAGGCAGTTGTACAGAGTGATAAGGTCCCCGCTGAGCCTCCTTTTCTCAGGCTAAACAACCTCAGCTCCCTCAGCCGCTCCTCATCAGACTTGTGCTCCAGGCCCTTCCCCAGCTTCCTCGTTCTTCTCCGGACACGCTCCAGCACTTCAATGTCCTCCCTGCACGGAGGGGCCCAGAGCTGGACTCAGTACTAGAGGTACAGCCGAATGTACCAGTGCCGAGCGCAGGGGACAATCGCTGCTCTTAACCTGCTGGCCACACTAGTGCCGATACAGGCCAGGATGCCATTGGTCTTCTTGGCCACCTGGGCACACGCTGGATCATGTTCAGTCGCTGTTGACCAACACCCCCAGGGCCTTTTCCGCTGGGCAGCTTCCCAGGCACTCTTTTCCCCGCCCGTAACGCTGCTGGGCGCCGTTGTGACCCCAGGGCAGCACCCGGCATTCGGTCTGGAAGCTCCGGGGCCCATACGGGAGCGAGCGGGAGGCGGAGCCAGCGCGGCGACCGGGCGGGTCCGTGCTTGGGGCAGCAGCCCTGCAGGGGAAGGGAGCGGGAGTCGAAAAAATGTACCCAAAATCGGTTCTAAATTCTACTCCATTCCTAGGTGAAGCCAGGATTTTGAGAAGGCCAGTGTTGCACGGATGAGGAATGTGTAAGCCCTGGAAACAGCCGTCCTCCTCCTCAGGGGCAAGCGGTTACCTGTGCTCTTCTTCGAATCCCACCTCTCCTTGCAGAGCTGGGGCTTTCCAACAGAGCTAATAAACCGTTCAGTAGAGCACAAACATCTCTCTTAGCTTAATCATTTATGTTTCCGTGTCCTGCTGGCCCACATAGCCGGGGCAGCGCGCATTAAAACTTTGCACTCTGCCACGTGCACAGAAAGCTGTGGCTCAGACTCTGCTGAGCTGTCAGGAACTTTGTCAAGGAAAAAAAAATCAATTTCTTTCAGGGTAAAGAGGAAATCTTTCCTGATGAAACGTATGCGTGCATTGTTTTAGTTTTCCACTGTGGCAGCTGTTTTAACCCCTGGAGTTGATCAACGAGTCATAGCAACTTTCAGCTCTTTTTACCATATGACCCTTTGTGTCCAGCCAGTCATTAAATCCTTTGCCTTCGGGCGTCGTGTCAGCAGCAGAGTGGGTGGCAGCTCAAGTCTGGACTTACAGTGCAGAGGCCACACATACCCAAGATGCAATTTTATAAGTCTATTTTCCTAAACTGTAACCATATTAGTTCTTTCAAAATTACCTTCTTCAAGCTGGTGGAGTGTACAAAACTGTCCTGTGGAAGCAAAAAATTGAGGAAAAAATGAAGGCTTCCTATGGCTCTCCAGCAGCTGTATAATTACAGATAAGTCCTGCAATAAAATACACATGGGCAATACTAAGCTCTTCCTCTCAGAGAGGCAAGGTGGAAAAACTCCCACTTATAACTTAAAAAAAAAACCCCAAATCTGTTTATTTTAAAAATGAGCTTATTTTTATATTGACAAATTATCTTAGCCTACTGAAAAAGTGGCAGCATAGTATTAAGGATATGAGAAATGCTTTAATACTAATTTTGTCTGAACAAGGAAAAATCAATGGAAAAAAACGGGCTAAAAAGCCAAGAAATGAGGCACTTCAATTTCCAAGTATATTCCTAATTCCCACTCTTTATTTCCCAAACATATAACCATTATTGGTTATGTCATTGTTACTCTGTTGTGATAAGTATAAATTAAATATAATATAAAAGTCTCTAAATTATAATTCACATTCAAAGGCCGTGGCAAGATTAATGTATATAATTCCCCAGTTTCAATCTCTCATCATAGGCTTCTTTAAATTCGATGAAAGCTTTTGAAAGGAGTTCCTCTATGTTGCCAGCAAATAATTTAATTCCTGTCTGTTTCTATCTATTCAGTCATTGAAATTCCTAACAAGCATTACATATGTACCATCTTCTCAGCATTCAGAGAGAATTTATCCCAAAATTTTGTTTGCATGCAGTGTTTCAGTATGGGCTACACAACAGCTTACCAATAGACACGAGTTGAAGGTAGACCACTGTAATTTGAACAGAAAAAAATATATACAGTATTTTATATTGAGTTAAATTAAATATCTCTCAGCCTTCTTGGCATTTTTGGTGAACATGTTATTAATCCCTGTCTATTTAGTAACATGTTAAGTGTTCTTTGCCTAAGAAACACCCATGGCTTACGTGGCTTTTACATTGTGGTAGAGAAGGATATTAGAAGGTGATTATTAGCTTCTGACTCTCAACAAGGTCAAGAATTAGTACCAATAGGCACTGAACTAATATACTGAGAAAAAAAAAAACTGTTCCATAAAAGTTATTATCTGGATAATGGAGCAAATATCGTCATTTTACAGGTGGGAACTGAAGACAGTAATAGATATAACCCTATATCACAGAAGGTTATGGCAAAAGGAAGGGCATATTTACAAATGTAGATAGAAAGAGTGGAAAAAAAGACAAAATACTTTTGACTATTGTTTTATTTTGGTAAAACATTTTGGTTTTATATAATCTAAATGCTTAAATAATGTATTTTTTATTCAAAAGTACTCTTAGGAGAATATAAAATAAATACTGCAAAATAGAAACTAGAAACAGCATATGTACCATACATTTCCGTCTTCCCTCACATTTAAAATTATTTCATAAAAATGATTCCCTTACATTTTTAGAGTTATTTTGCAAGTTCAGGGTATTGAAAAAGCCAAATGGCAAAAGCTACTGCTTTACAGTTTTTCTGTAGATTGATATTTCAAAATGCATTTATTTTCTTAACCAATTGTTTGGGTTTTTTTTTCAGTGCTGTCCTAGTTTTTTCCCTCAGCTGTTCACAACTCTCACTGCAAAATTGGTTCAGTTAGTTATGAACAGCAAGCTGCAGAAATATGGAAAACATAATGGATTATCTTAAGTAAAACAAAGTGGATGTCAGCTTATCTTGAAAAACCAGGCAATACTTGGAATGAACATGTATCTGGTTCCTAAAAGATGCACCACCACTAGGGAGGCCTAGAGCTTCCATGGCAGGACAAAAACTGTCAGAACAGGCTCTTTGGTGTGTAGCACAAAATATGGCCTATAGAAAATCAGCCTGACACAGCACAGAGGTCTGTGGACTACAAAAACACTCGGTGAAAGCCACTGCCAGCCTGGATCTTTCCTGTGCACTGCAGGACCTTTAGAGGACGTGCATCCTGGCCAGTGGCCATTCTGCCATGACATCTCCTGAACCACCCCTAACAGCAGGTAGCTGCTGTGGCAGTGGGGTCCTGGCATGAAGATGGAGAGAAGTATTCTCATATGTACTGCATCTGCAAAAACATTTGCTGCTGCACCAGGAGATTGGCCCAGGCTGATGATCTGGTGCTAAATACTGACTCTGACACCTCACTCTGTGAAGTACTGACCAATGTGTTTCCCTTCAGCTGGTGCTTGCTTCTGACTAAACCTGGGCTCTGATTCGTAGCTACTGAAGGAGTCAAACTTTCTGAATGAATATGTGACTTGTGGTTCATGTTTTGCACTATGAAATGTGCAGCAGTACGGCTGCACTGAACATACATTAAGAGATGGGCATAATGGCTTAGCATCATCAGACACAGCTGTGATAAAGGCTCCAGATCTGCTTATTTAAGAAACTGTTTCTGAGGACATGCTTGGCTATGCACTGGGGTTTGTTCTATGGATTATTAATATTTCAACTAAGAAAGAAACTATGCCCACTAGCATTTTAAGTGAGAGATGAGGTTTAGCTAGAGTGCAAAAAACCTAGTCTAAATGATACTGCTGGAGAAGTCACTATTCAATGAGTCTGCCTGAGAAGACAATCAAGGCTGTTTATATATGTCTAGATTTCAAGAGCCTAGGTAATACTTGGATGATTGACATATATCATTTCCATGGAGTAGAAGGTATTTGCAGAACTTCACAACCCTTCCCAAGATCTGCAGAATGTGCATCACCAAGTCATATTTCTTAAAAACAGCAGGGATCTTTTTACATGTATTACAGGGGATTTTCTGTTTAAAACATAAGCCCCATCAACTTAGTTGGGATTCTGCTGTCATGCTGAGAATGGAGCCAATGGCTGTTATTAACCTACTCACTTCTGCATTCAAAAAAAAAAAAAAAAAGGCTTTGTCTTCCAAAATATCCCATTCCTAATAACTGTAATATCATTTGAAGTATACAGTTCTTTGCCTAAAACACTTCCATCATCTCCAATTTAACCTTTTATATGGCTAGATATTTGTGTCATTAAATTAGAATGATTAATTTTTTTCCCTGCTTCTAGAACTATGATCTCCGTGTTAATAGAGGGTGTGGTGTGAAACATTACTATTGTCAAGAGACTGCTTCTGAGTGCTTCTAAGGACATGTTGGTTCTCATGCCTTTAAAATTCTGTGAAGATATCCTCACAGATGACAGCAGTTAGGGATTATCCTCAATATTTAGCAGGAACAATCTTATTTTGCCAGAAACCTTTATCTTGACCTTCCAGATATTATTGAAGGTTATGACTGCCAACCAAATTAAATTGAACTCCTCTGGGCAAGGTTCAGTTCTACTTCATTTAAAACCGTGAGTGTTGCCAAAAAGAGAATGTATCTGGGAGAATGACCCACATAGTCGCTACAGGTACTTTCTGTAACAACGCCTGTGTTACTGCCTCTGCTTCTGCTGCACTGACTAGGAAAGAAGTGTAGAAGGGCTCATATTTGTAATAACTTGTTACTTTTTTTTCAAATATTTGCAGCAACAGGAAAAATGGTGTCCAGGGGAAAGCGAGCCATGGTCTAAATATCAAAGTTATTACAAGTTGATCAATGACCTCTGTTCTGTGAGGTTGTCTGTTTTCTGTAGTGACTTTTACTTCACTGTAGCTTGCACACTCAGAATGTGCATCATGGAGCATAACCCCCAGCTTTTGCTCATTTCCCTATGGCAATAATGTATTTCCTGTGTACTGCCTTCAGTGCGGGGTCAGAGAATACAGTGAAGAAACCACTTCATGCTTTTGATGTCTAAGAAAAATGCTTGGCTCAGTGAAGTAGATTTTCAGTTGGATGACTGACATGGAATGTCAAACATTTACTACCCAAAAGGTACATTCTCTTCATTCATCTTTGTGTATCAATTAAACATTTTTTATACTCACTTTTTAATGTGGTCACGTAAGATGGGCCTCTGCCAGGGCCTCAGCCTGGTTGAAGGTGCTAAAGAAAGAGTAATCTCACAAAGATGACCATACACACAGAAATGGCAGTGCATGATATTTCTTTCTGATGGCCTTGTCCTCAGAGGGTCTGAAGACCATTTAAGCAGCTGCATTCAGCATCATCACTCAGCTTCTGAGAACAAGCTAGTTTGGAATCTGTACTTTTCAATCTGGGAAAGTTGCTACTTTAAAAGTGAGTGTCTAGTTTATAATTATTTAAGATGGAAGAGTCTTCTGGGAGCCTGTCTTTTCTGATTCATCATCACCTGAGCCCTGAGAGCAGAAATTGCTGTCGAAAACTTGAACCAAATTTTCTAGTCAGGACAATTATATTCAGGGTAGCAAATTGTATTCTCCTCTTTCATTCTCCCCTGGATCTCCAAGGTTTGTTACACTCCTTTGTCTTCTTCTCTTACTGATCTTCTACAGGAAGAAAATTGGGGGTCTGCAAATTATTTATAGATTCCTAAGGGAATGCATTAACTTTCCTTACACACTCCTGGGCCTGCTGAGCCAAGTTCCTGTTCCTGCTTCTATGGAAAGGCAGGGAAGAATTTTATACAGTACAGGGCAGGGAGTTCTGTGGGAGGCCTCAACCTCACAGTAGCTTCAGCAAAATCAAAGGCTCACGAACAACATTTTTTCTCCCTCAAACTCACTGCCAATGAGGGTAAACTGAAGCTGGGCAAATAAAGTTTCTCCTCTGGGCAGGGGTCCTACCATGCAGAAATAGAGGAAGAACAGCCAGGAACTAGACATGCATGGTGGAAAGGATCATGGTAAATAACATTCCCAAGATGAATATGGCAAGATGGAAAGAGTGTGTATACAGGTGAGTGGGGCTAAGAGAAAAACTAGAAGAATTTGCCCAGAGAAGTTGTGGATGGTCCATTCCTGGAAGTGTTGTCCAAGGCCAGGCTGGCTGGGGCTCTGAGCAGCCTGGTCTAGTGGAAGATGTCCCTGCCCATGGTGGCAGATTTGGAACTGAATGAGCTTTAAAGTCCCTTCCAACTCAAACCATTCTATGATTCTATAAAATAAACAAATGGTAATAGGGAGAGATCCCTGAAAACAGGGAAAGGGGAAGTGTCACTACTATCTTCAAGGCAAAACAAGAGAATTCAGGGAACTACTGGTCGGTCAGTGTAATCTCAACTTACAGCAAGGTTATGCAATGTGCAGTGAAAGAGCCTTATGGCAACAGAGACCAGGACACCAGAAGCAGGAGCATGGACCTATCCAGAGAGGTGACAGTGCTCCAAGGGTGCCACCAGAGGGCACCTCCACTCCAGGCCCAGGAGATGCTCTGGAGACTAAGAAGAAGGTGGCAGAGGAGATAGAGCATCTCTGGGACCTGCAGTGGGCAGTCAGGTGGTTTGCACCCAGCTAGGACCATCTGCCAGTTCGATGGGTCATGAAACAAGCGGCTGCTGCTGTTGGGAAAATTATTGCCTTGAATGCTGCCACCTGATTAAGCAAGATTTTTACTTGGGGGGCCCCAGGACATTCCCAGGTGTCTGAAGCCTTTGACATCTGAAGCAGCATCCTGCACAGCTGCCTTGCACCTTGCTACTAGCACTGGTGGCAGCTGAATTACTGCATCACTGAGGGCTTTCAATCTGCTGTCTTGCCTCAGGTTGTCATATCTTGCTGTATCTTCACTAGAATAGTCCCCAGATCACATTCCATGACCACCAGAGTCCCTTGAGCTGGGTCAGTCACTGCCTGTGCTCAGCTGGGGCTGGAAGTGGTTCAGGAGAAAGATGTGGGGGCTTAGGACTTTCCCTGGGAACACTGGGGTGGTGTGACAGTGGCTGATGGTCTCTGCCTCCAGTCAGCTGCAGAAAGCGTTGCACCCCTTGAGCCCCAGCAGTGACCGGTTCCACCTTCTTTTTCAGGGATTGGCCCTTGTCCCTCTCTTCAGGGGCATGTGGGGAAGAACATGCCAGGAATTTCTAACCTTGTCTTACTGATGAGGACCCAGGTAGGGGTAACTGTCACCCCAATGACATTTGGTGAATGTTTGGTCTAAATCTGTGAAATATTATGCAAAATGGTAACTGCTAAAATGTCCTGTTGGCAATATCAAGCAGTCTGAAGCTAAGTGGAAAGAGATAGGCTTTAGCTCTGCACCAAGAAGGGGACAGGTGGCTGGGAAGGATATGGGAATGTTTCAGCAGTGAGACTCCTTGGTCTCACGCAAGGAGCCTGTTGTGTGAGCCTGGCCACAAAGGATGGGATCACCTCAGCCCAGCCCTATGGAGCAGCATGCCTGTGTGAATTGCTGTGATCTCACCAGCAGCCTTCACTGTGCACCAACAGGAGGAAGTCCAAGAGGCCTTAAGAGGTGACCCAGAACTATCCAATTTGTCTGAGCAATGGGGATCTGTGAATGTAGGTGAACTGGAAATCTGTACTGCAAGAAGACCTTGTGCTGGATTTTCTGCTATATATTTTCTCACTGCAGTCCAAAACCTGGGGTTGAAAGTGTATACTTATGTTAAATATGCTGATATAGCTATGTTAATACATCTTTAATGATTATATCTGAAATATTCTTAGACCTGCAGTATACTTCGGATTGGCTTGTAGATTTTAGATGTAAGATCAATTCCAGATCTGCTATCACAAATAAAGAAAGGTTTGAATTTATATTGTCTCTTAAGGGCACAGGAGAAGAAAGTCATTAAACACCTCTTTCTGTTATTGAAACCCCCTATTTATAACATGAAGAGCAACAAACCACTTGCTAAAATGTACTCACAGTCGAGTGACTTTTCCATCTATTTTTCCATTACAGTTTCTCTACCTGATGTATTCCAGTTGCTATATTGATGTCAGTCAATTTCTCAAAGGTATTTTCTAATATCCTATACCTTAGTATCATATGTAATCACAGATAGTTAATAAGATTCTTCACCTACTCATTTTCAGTGTTTTAATATGACCAAATGTAGTGGTTTAATAAGTTTGGGAGGTCTAGCTTTTTGGGTGTGGTAGAGGCCAAAAAATGGTTCCTGTAAGGAGCTTCCAGAAGCTCCCACAGCTGTCTGGTCAGGGCCTATCTCTGATGGCTCCTAGGAGATTGATGTGCTATTTTCTACAGTTGGGCCAACTAGGAAGCACAGAAACGCCTCTGCCACAGTATATTTAAGAAGCAATCTCTGTAATACGCAGGCGCGCGCCATGTAGCCATGTAGTCATGTAGGTTGTAGGTTGGGCAGAGGAGAGGGAGTATAGCAAACAACAAAGAAGAACAACTGAACTATCAAATAGGAAAACCAGTAAACTCTGCCAGTCTGCTAAAGAAAAGAAGCAGTGGAGGAGAAGGTTCTTACATCATCAGAATTAACACATCTTCAAAACTTGTGGTGAGAAATTTTAATTAAACTTAGAGCGGAGACAGTGCAGGAGGGAGTGAACTCCCACAAAAGTAGCTGTGTCTGATGGGGACTAAAAACTTCACTCCTGAATTAAGAAAGAAGTTAATTAAGTTAAAAGAAGCCTGGTTTTATTCTTATCTTAAGGAAGAGATCAGCCCGATGGGGGAGGATGGAGCGGAAATAGTGCAGAAAGGAGTAATCTTTTACAAAAAGGGTTTTAATCTAATAAAGAATAGACACAGTAACTATTTCTACTCCTAGGAGAGTTGAACTGCAGGAGTTGGTGAAATAAAGAAACTTTGAGTTACTCCCACCCTAAATGTGGACTAGCCTAATCTGGGAGGAAACAGCGGCAGCAGCTTTGGGCGGGCTGCATGCTAACTTCTGCAAACCGTGCTATAGTGCCAAAAGAAGAAAAAAGAGAGGCCCCTCCAGGTATAATTGCTAAGAAGAGGAAACACCTGAGCATCTAAAGACTAAACTAATTAAAATATTTTAATGAAAGTTGGAAGATGAAAGTTGTAAATTCTCACTCACCTGGATCCAGTGTACTTAGATATATATATCACAAACAAATCAAAGTTCCCCCTGGAACCCAGGGAATAAAGTGACTGGGGCCTTGGGAGAGTGTTGTGCATTGTAGGACTGGGACCTGTACTAGGTTGGCTCTTCTAAACTTCCCTTGAACTTGGCTTCTTCTTCAGCATCCCAGTCACATTTGTGATTTTTCTTTTTTAAATCTGGAGATGACAAACTGGAGAATCCCCTATATTCTTGCTTTCATAACAAAAATAAGAAAAAAATTGTTTCTTCTTTGTAAAATTTGCGTTTAAGGTTAACAGAGAGCCATTTAATGGGGAGCCATTTAGTGCAAGAGAAAAGAAAGTTACAAGTGTGATGAGGAGGTTGTACTTGTTGATTTTCAGCTGCTGTTGGGAGAACACTGAAAGAAGAGTTCCTCGAAAAGACACCATACCTCAAGAATTAGAAGAATTCCTAATAGCCTTTGAAAGAAGTTTGCAGATTCTCTGGGAGGTTTCCAGGAGTAATCAACACAACTGCCAGTAGTTCGGCTGCCTGAAAGATGAACATAAACACAGCAAAAATTACTCTGAAGCATACCCAGGTGAAATGTGCACCTACATTGTGTTTAGGGAACCCAGTTGTTTCCCAAACTTCACAAAACCTTTTTATCCCTTTAAAGCAGGAAACATAAAATAGGCCTCTTAGCAAACCTATATTATAACAGCATCTCGCGTGGTAATCAAGAGCCTTAATTACAATGTCAAGGAAGGAGCCTGTTGTTTAATTTCTGATTTTCTATTTACATAATTCACAAGTTCACTAAGGAGTGTGAAGTTTCACTGCTGTTGTTCTGAGTCAGGCCATGCTTTCTGTTTGCTTTCAGTTCATGATATGTTGTTGTCCCTGGGAATTTATTTATCTCTTAGGGGTTTAAGTTTGAAAATATTGCCATTTATGTATTTTCTCACAGGAAAGAACTTATCACTATTGTTGTACAACAGAAATGGTTGTGCTCAGCTAAATCACAGGGTTTAACTGTTGAGGAAGTGAAATGAGCTAGATGTGATTATTTTAGGATAAATATGTATCATCAGAAAAATACACGTGATCAAAATTCAGTTTTGGTGACACTTCTGAAGAAATTTCAGGGGAAGAGATCTGCAGCAGGCAGTGATTTCTGAAACCAGAGAGAGAGTGTTGGAATAGCTAATAGTACACGGGTATCTGACTGGAACGAGAAGAATCAGGTTTTTGGTTCCAGCTCACATAAAAACAGAAGTGGCTGTACCAAGGCGGAGTCTTACAGAGAAGACAGAAGTAAGAAGTAGCCATGGGGATATGGCAGTTTCTGCACGAATAAGCATAGTGGAGCAGTAGCTTGAGCATGGATCTCTGACCCAGCATATTTATGTTAAATCTTCAGGGCTACACTTCAGGGCATATGTCTTGGGTAGGAAGTCCTGGGTCCTTCTTTCTGAACCAGCCTATCCAAGACTTCCTTCCACATTACTCCCACTTGCTTTATATCTGAGTTTTATCTTTTGCATGGACATTCAAACAAATGACTCCCATTAATGTCAGTCTATCACTCATGAAAAAGAATATGTGATGGTAAAGACATGCTATGAACTCCTTCTGCAGAGAAGATGACCAGTTTCCCTTTTTTCCCTCCCTCTCTATCCAGATAGCAAGCCAGAAGATGATCCACACCCTGGAGAACTTGTTTATTGTTTGTAACTGGACTTATGAAAAGGTTTGCACACAAGGAAAAGAAACTCAGTGGGACCTAGGTTGGTAGAAGCAAGTGGTGATTTCACTCAAAAAAATGGATCTCAGCTCCCCAGGCAAACCTACAAACAAGCCAGGAGTTCTGGGGAAGTTAATAAGTTGTGGTGCAGCCTATTGGTCTCTTTGAAGAGGCAGGTGACTGGGGATTTGATTTCAGCTTGAGGTTTCAGGTTTGGATTGTTTCCCCCCCCGCCCAAACCAGGAGAACAAGCTGTAATGAACAGATGAGCTTGTCCTGAGGTCTGAACTACAGCTCAAGACAGGTCTTTGGAAGGGATCTGCCTTATGGTAGCTGCTGTGTCAAGTACAGACAGGCTATCATCTCTGCAGTTTCCTCGGAAAAAAGGGAAAAATCAAAGAACCTTGGAGACAAACATTGTGAAGGATTGAATAAGGTGTGCCAAAGCTTTTTGTTTCATGGCCTATAGCATCTCAGCTCTCTGAGATCTCCTTGTGGGTCTATCAGGAAACAGATTCATTTCAGACCAGAAGGAAGCAGCATGCTGGAAATTGTGAGGTCTGGAAGAGCTCATATCAGCCCTTTAGAGCAAATCTGATAAGGCCTTGAAGTTTCCTGCCTAAGCTCATGCTTTCTCTTCCTGAAGCCTCCAGTTTGAAACTCACAAGTTCACAACCGAGCTTTGGAAGAGAAGGCTTGGGAATTCACTCTTGGCACGACTGCTTTGGCACAAACAGCACATGTAAACATTTGAATTGTCCAGGTGGGCAGGGGTAGAGAACCTCTTGCACACCACGATGTTTGATGTGATGTGCATCTGGACCAGGTAGGGTGGACAGTGACTACAGTCTGGTTGGCCTACATGGCCCAAGTGTTCCCTTCCACATGGAATGCACATCCTGTCCTGGGTGGCACTGGGCAGGATTCACACAGGGGGCTGGCCCCTTCACTGTCTGGACTCCTTTTGACTTCTGAGATGCTCCATTATGTGTTTACACTAGCTCACAGAGTCTTAGAAACTAATTTTGTTCAATTGGCACAGACTTAGGATAGTTACTTCGAGCACAGTCTCAACCATTTGCGGGATTACACCAAAATGTAATTTTTTTCTGCTAGGCTGAAGGTCATTATCTCATTTTAGAAAAAGGGTAAGACAGGTGCTCTCTGCAAACATATTTAATAAAGTCCCTTGATTGCTCTGAATTACGTATGGTAATTATCTTGTTATATAATTAGAAGCTCTTATATATGCTTTCCTTAAACTTGTTGCTTTGATGTTGTACTTGGGCGTCCGTATTACTTTGTGGGATACAGTCCAAAGCTGCCTGGATACATTCCAAGATTACTAATGCATAGACATATTTGCAAAACAGGACTTTTAAAGTTGAGCAAACATGGATAAAAGTTTTTTGGTTTTTTTCCCCTGGCACTCTGTTTAAAGTTTTGGAGTTTAAAACACTGATCAGCATAGCAATTTTTGCCAGATTTGTTCAATAATCAGTGATAGTAGCAAACAGTTTCCCTTTCTCCAGTTAAGTAAAAAAATTCTAAAGGTTCATCTGGAAGGTGTATAAACTGTGTGAGATCATATTTAAGTGGAAATTTTGGGGTCCTCTTGGCTTTAAAAAGCAACTCTTAGAAAATCTCAGCCAAATGAAACTGTTCAAGTGCACACTGTAAGCTTACAAGATTTCTACACATGCAAGTTACCTCTTCTGAAAAGTATGATCAATTCTATGGGCACAGGGTGCAGATTTTTTTCCAGGACAACTTATTTGTACTGAAGACGAAAATAGTGTTTACATCTCAGTGCAAACATGGTCTCAATTACAAGCAATCAAAATTACTCCCTTCTAGCCGATTAGTCCCAGAAATTTCCTGAAATATAAAATGAGCATTAGATGATTTTTGTACGAGACAACACAAAACAAATTAAGAAACAGACAAAAGAAAAGAAAAAAGGACCTATGCCCCAAAACTAAACAGCCCAAATATATGTCTTTTTAAATCAACATTTTATGGGCAAAATTCCTCATACAAAATTCAGTTTCAATGGGTAAATAGATGGAATAAATTCATCCTTGAAAGTAATATTCTGAATGGTGGATAACTGAGAAAAAAGAAGTGCTTTTAGTAATTTCTGGATTTCAAAATTTTGTAGATTTAGGGAAGAAGAAAAAACACTTGGTAAGAAAAAAACAATAGACATTCTTAAATAATGAAAAAAGTAGATGTTTAGTTTTTTAGAGAAGGAAATTAGTCTTTAGTCTCTTATCCATGTACTCTTAGTTGTATTGTCTTGCTCATGTCTGCATTTATAATGTTCAATGAAAAACCAATGTTGCCTTTGATCTGGGGTACCTGTTTTGGAGCCATTGCTCCAGAATGCACTGTTTTCCCCATATACTGCTATTAATATTCATAATTATTTGGAATAATTTGCCTTGTACTGAAATTCCATTAAAGGTGTTTCTTAATAAAGGGAAAAGATATTGAATAACCTAGAAACACCTGGGCAGTGGTAAGTAATTTTAATACCCCTCTTTGCATGTCACTCACAATATTAGAATAGTTTTCCTATTACTGCTTGGCATAATTAAAGCTATACTCCACCCTTTTTCTATAAAGTTCACAAAGCACACCCTCTGAAATCCCACAAGCTCTTTCACGAAAAATAGGAAATTTGAGAATAACATTCACAATTTATTTTTAAGCAAAATTAATCCAAGCCAGGCATGAGAAGCCCAGAAGCTCTTGGGTCAACCAGTCCTACATTGCCAACAAGCAAACAAGCAACATATCTATTGAAAACTATAATTTGCAGATCATCCTTCTGCCCCAGTGGTCAAAGTCATAATTTTGATTTTAGGTAGATAAGTACTTGTACGCTCTAAGAGCTGACCCTAGCCTACTCTAGGAAAACCCCAGGCCATTAAAAGGGATAAGCAGAAATCAGTGATCCCAGTGGCTTCAAATAACTTGCATAAATGGAGTAGAATGAAAATCCAGGAGAGGGGTGGATGCAGTGGGGAGATGGCCAAAGCGAGAGATGACGACAGATTGAGTCTATTATTTTTTAGCAGCAAATAAAATCACAAGGGAGTGGAAGCGTGGTGAGAGATGGAAAGATTTATAGAGAAGGAGCAGCAATCACCCTGGTCCTGGTGCCCTGTGAGGAGCAGCGGGTGCTCTGATCAGTGCAGGGAACAAGGCCATGCCTGTCAACGATGCACCAGATAAAGGAGATAAGGTCACTCCCATAGAGGACAGACTTCGGAGCCTTTCTTCTTAGACACATGGGAAAGCATGGGAATGAGTGGGGATATGGGTCACTACTAACCAAATCAGAGGATTCCTTGAAGAATTTTTGTGATGCTCCAGGCAAGGGCAGCCACGAACTCCAGAATACCATGGTAGGTAAAGAACAAAATTGTAAGTGTAAGACTAGTTTTCACCAATGTCAAAGAATCTCTACATGTAAACCTCCTGCCAAGCCTTGATTCACTATAAGAAGAGCTGGCCTGATTTCTAAGGGTCTTTATTCAAACACTGACTAGAGACCCAAGCCAGAAACCTGGAGTATTAAATGAGATTTATTAAAATATGTTTCTTCCCTCCCAAGCAATGACTGGGTAGATAACTTTAGGTATGCAGCACTTTACAGGATGGAGGGAGAGGAATTGGGATAAGAAACGGAAAAAAAAAAAAAAAACAAAAAGGCACCAAATCAAGATCCAAATTACAAGCTCACTGGCAACAATTTTCATTGAAGCTCTGTTAGAGGGAATAGCTATCCTCCCCTCTTGAAGTGACCCAAATCCCAAAGGATTCCTCTTATTATCAAGGCAGATGTTGTGTACAGAGCCCCTGATGGCATTACAGCTGGCTCTGCAGAGCTGCACTGTTCTGACCGCATCCCACCACACCTCTGCTCTGGTCCTTCCCGAGAGCCTCCCCACCAGTTCCTCCCAAGGTACCTCAGCAGTGGTAACCCCTTAACAAGGCTGATATTGCTGGCAGGCACTGCATAAGAGCAGAGGGCAGCCCTGCTGTCCCTCTTGCCTCATCTGCAGCTTCTAGGCTGCAATCCTATCACTCAATATAGATGCTTTGAACAGGCTTTTTCACAACATAAATATAGCATTTGTAGTGATTTCAACTTTCTGATGAGTCTGTTGTTACCAGCAGCACTCCAAATACTGTACAAGTTGACTGTATGCTGGGCATGTTTCAGCCTGCTCATTGGCTTCTCCATCTGAGTCTTTAGTCTTCTGCACTAGATGCCACCAGAGTACTTGCCTTTCTGGGTTCTTAGCTATCAGTAGTTGTCCGGGATATAATACCTTTTTATTTTGCCTCAGGACAGCAGGCTTGCATGTCCTAGGATCTTGTTTCTTTTATTAATATACAATCAAAATTGCAGCCAATAGCTGTGACAATTTACTTTTGGACTTTATTCTATGCCCCTTTCTGTAAAACTAGGAGGAGCAATTGCAAAAGTATTGGTGGAAACCTTAAGGAAAAAAACAAATGAAGCCAACCAAAAACCAGCTGTGTGTTTCAGGTGAAGGAGAAATTCTACCACTATGTGTTTGAACAAGTACATCTGTTGTCCTCATTCCAACTCATATCTGTCTTCTTTCTTTTTTTTTTTTTTAACCCTAAAACCAAAGATGTTCGAAGCAGGCATAAAAAATAAATGTAGAAGTTCTCTGAGACTGTAGGAGATGCATGGATGCAATGATCTTCATAATCTTGAGTCCATTATGGAGGTGATTGTATCTTACAGGGAAAAAGACAGTCTCTTCAAGTATGGGAGATCTAAATGATAGAGGGTTTGCAGGTCGAACATAATCACAGTGTGCAGGCAAAGGCTTGCATTAGAGCAGAGTGAGTCCTCTGCTCTGCTTTCACCCCAACCACCCCCAAGGCCAGGCACCAAGACAGGATTTACCATCATGAGATACATGTGGGATCAGATGTACGCTTCTGCTGGACCAGTCTGTTCCACAGGGGACTGCAGCTTGGATGAACCCCAGTTCAGCGGGGGGCAAGATAGGAAGACAATACTTTAGTCTTGTGGATCTGAGTACAGGATACCCACCCAGGTGGGGTCAGACAAGGTCAAGAAAGATGCCATTAGCATCAAAGTACAAACCGGATATTTTCAGTCAAATCTCCCCACTCCCTCCCTTGCAACACATGCAATCTTTTTAATAGTTTCTTGTACAATCCTGATGCGCAAAGCTACTGACAGGTATGACAGGACAAACACCCACTTCCTGGTCATGACAAACGTTAATTTTGAGTTGTGTGTAGCTCCTACAGCACAGAGAGGTGGGACTCATTGTGCCTGGGTGATTATGCACTCAGCACAGCAATCTTATTGCAGTAGTTGGGTTGACTGCCATTGTACTCCATGATCAATACAGCTGGTGGCCTCTAGGGGAATACCTATTTCATTTGAAAAAAGACACCCATAGATGTGAATCACACTCTAAATATTGATGACAACTGTGGGAATGTAGACACCTTGCTACATGTAGACATCATCATTGTAAATGTCTGAAGTTTGGTGAACTGAATCCATCCATCACCACTTTTACCCGGTCCTCAGATTGTAGTCACTACCACATAGAAAACTTCTGAGAATCTACTGGGTGGCTGGAGGACTTGTTGTCATGTACACTAAGAATAAAAATGTCTTTATTGATCTTTGACTTGAAATTACATTATAATTTCCTTTGAGCTCTTTTGTCTCTCTCATTTGCTCTCCCCCCATTAACAAGCACACACACTTAAACCACAAGTACACACAGAAGAAATTAAAACTACTGTGTGTGTCAGCCTGAGGGCTAAGTTAATGTTCCTTGCATACAGTGCCACTGTGGAAATAGGAATGGAAAATTTCAATGATCCATGACAGACTCAAGTCTTTCTCACTTGTCTAAAGCAAGTCAAATCACAAATAACCTGGAACACTTTTCAACTTGTTGAGAATACTTATGGGTGTGGTTGTAATATGTTTAATGTGTGTGCTATGGAGACTTTGTAAGATTTTTATGCTGCACGTTTGCCAGGACAGATTCATCTTGATTTGCCTCAAATTTTATTTAAGACAATTATTATGGTCAATGAAAGTACACAAATATTCTTCAAGAAAATGCATCAGCAAACACAACACTGTTGATAAATGTCTCAGTCATAAATGCTGAGGTCTAAAGCCTCTGCAGTGTCTTAAATAGTTGCATCACATACACCATAGTGTAGTAGAGTGTTTTCTTCCTAAACTCCTTAGATAATAAATAAATATAAGCTAGATTAAAGGCAACTGATGCGGAGCCTGCTGCAGACTGCCTCTCTGCATGATCTGTCCCCACCCCTTCCGTTCAGGATGACTCTTGTGCAAAGCCTCTCCTCCTCACTTCCCAATCCCAAAATCTGCAGAAGAGTTGAAGAGCACCTGGAAACTGGATGGGCAGCACCAGGAGCAAAACTGTCAGCAGCACTGGTTTTTTTCTTTTTCTATTTAGAGAAATCTAGCTGGTGTCTCACTGAGCAGAAGAAGCGAGCTGAGCTGAAACAGGATCCTGCACTCCAGGTATGTGATGGCAAACTGGTCCATACAGACAGAGCTGGCAGCAGAAAAGTATAATTACTTTCACCTATGCTGAAAGGGAAAATCTGAAATTGCTAAGGAAGTAGATATAGCTTATTGAAAAGGCATGAAACAATCTGCAAAACCTACTCCTTTAAAGAGAGACTATTATTTGGGATTCAGTGAAAAAATTGCACAGACAAGTATCAAGGGGCAGATAAGGTGAAGATAAAGTCTGTCAACTTTGGGAAAGACTGGATTTAATTTGGAGTCCTTGCTTCAAGCTGTGGCACAGCAATAGTTCTGAGGACACTGATTATTTTATCAGTAGCAAATTCACATTAAAGGACCATAATATTTTTTTTTTTCCCTTGTGGTAACGAATTTCTATTCTTTTCCTGGTTTGGTCCATTGAGCACTTAGCACTGAAATGAAATACTGCCGTAGCTTAAAACGTTATCGCTTGACCTGGGAAAAGGGCAGAGATGTCACATCTTGGCATCAGTAGTCCAAGGTCCTGCCAAATAGTACAGCACTTTGAGATCACGTGCTCATACTCACTTTCTGAGGAGTGGAGATTATCCTTAGCAGTATCTTTGCCTCTGTTTAACCTGATTATTTTTAAAAAGATTTTTAATCTCACTTTTCAAGTAGAGATTTGTTTTTTCCTGTTGAAAACTAAGACTCAGAAGAATATAACTATGTGATTTGTTGCTCCCTAGAAATGCAGTAGTTCATGTCTGTCCTACCACCCAAAGGAGCCCACCTTTGCCTTGTGTAAATAACTCTCTTCAGTTTGTGTGTTACCTGTGTGAAAGCTGAATGGTATCAAGACAGTCAAGGAAGAGCAGGATCACTGGTGAGAAGGAGAAGCTATAAGAAGGCCTTCTCTTAAGGAGCAGTAGGATGACATCAGATTCATCAATATCTGTCTTTTTGCCCCGTTCGCAGCAGTCAGTTTTCTGCCTGTTCCCACCAGGCCCTGCATCTCCTCTGTGCTGGAGCTCACTGATGAGGAGCAGGGCATAAAGGCGAGATGCTGCCTGCTTGGAACAGTGCCACGGGGAAAGCAGGAAAAGGAAAAGTGTAATGGCTGAAATTGGTGGGAAGAGGGAATGAGGTGAGACTGGATAAGTAGGAAATATCCTGGCATGTTGCTTTGCCACGCCACATTGCGTGGGACAAAGCAGGCGGGAGCAAATAAAGCTTCTGACTGAACAGGATCCCATCAAACTTCTAAGCAGTTCAGGTGTGGCTGACTATTTACTAACATTCTCTGCAGCCTGGTGCCTGGAAGGGAGCCAGCTGGCTGGGCCTCAGTCAGGATAGGCCAAAGAAATGGTTTCTGGGAAGTAACCAATGGATAGGGAGTAGGCTGTTTCATAACTGTTGCATAGCTTAATGCCTCCTAAACACCACTTCCTTGAAGGGGACACCATAGGTTGTGCCCTTCTGAACAAAAGACCGCAGTGGAAAAAGACTGTGGCTGCCATCTTAGAAGGCAGTAGTGTTATCTATCTTTGGGAGTGCCTGTGGTTTCTCCAGGCAGCCTCTTGTACTTCAACAAGCTCATTCATCTAGGGTTATAAAAAGAGTGGTAGGAAGCACTTTTGTATGAACAGACCTCTCTCAAGCATTTTCAGGCATTTCAAGCATTGTGGCGGGGCTTAAACTAGGAGATAATCTCCCATGTGTGTCACAACTTCCGCTTTCATACGGTGCCAAAACAATGGAGGTTTTAGTCCTGAACATCAGGATACTTCATGCTTCCTAGCACCAAGCCTGACGTTCAGATGTTGAGAAAGGTGGGATAACAATTAACACATGTAATTAGTTCTTAGTTATCAGCACAGGGAATTACTGATGATGAGAGATCATTCACCTTATAGCTATATCTGAATTAGCTTTATTAGAGCACTAAAGCCATGTCTGCCCGGTGTATGTCTACACCACTATCAGCCAGGGGTTATGGTTGTAATCAAAAATATTTTCCCAAATTCAGTGCTGCCAAATCTGGGGAGAGCAGCCCCAGGGTTGGAAGAGGCTGGGAAAGAACAGCATCTCTGCACTATGTATTGGGGAGGCCAATTATCTCAGGTATAAAGCGGTCTAAATGCATATAAAATTTGGATTCTGTTATTAAGCCTGCATGAATCATGCAAACTGGGAAGTATTGTGTAAGGCATAAGCAAGTGGTGAGTCTCTGTGGCATTAACTCCCTGTTCTTCAGTCTCTGTACCGTGGTTCCAAATGTGTCCTTATTGCCTAGGAAAATTTTCCCATTACCCTGTGAAATGAAGCTCTCTGTTGCTGTAGTTAGTGGACAGCTGAGGAAGGCATGTATTCTTTCCAGAAATTGCTGCTCTGCCATGAAGATTAGAGAGTTTTATGAAGTACATGTTACAACGCAAGCTAAAATGATAGGTTGATGTAGAAATGATGAAGCAGAGACAGTCATAATATATATGCCTGTGCACTGCACCCCACAAGGACAGTTTCAAAGTCGGTGACTAGGAAATGTTACTATTAACACTGCCCTTGCAGACTTAATTGGATTACCTGTATAGATGCATTGTAAGACCAACTTTAATTACAGGATGACAATCAACTTTTTGCAGACTCCATTCCAAGCTCCTGACACAGAGTCAGAACAACTTTTGACTTTAATCTGTCTAGCACATCTACTGGCTCACTGTCTCTAATTGCTACTTTTGGAGAAGAGACAAAACCAAATACTCTCACACATTCTTAATAAGGTTTGCACATATGCTTGTTTTCTTGCAATCCCTTTCAAGGCCATAGGGGCACACTGCATTGGAATCTAGTTTACAAATCCATACTGCAGTTCTTCACTAACTGTGCCCAGTACTTCTGCTCCCAGAAGAGCTGTGATGCTGCTACAGAAAGCACATATTAGCTACCAGGCACCAGCACCGAGAGAAGCACCAAACACTACACTTTAATGCAGCAGTTGAGTGCTGTGGTCCTTACAAATAGGTCAGAGAAACCAGCATGGTTTACCATGGAGACACTCATGATGGTCCCATGCCTGGGGAGAGAGTGACATCTGAACCCACAGTGCTTCACACTAGCACGACAGAGCCACATGGGAGCAAAACAAATGTGCCATGAGTGTCAAGACCTACATGTGCAGTTTGTAATTTGGTAACTTTGATTTCAATACTTCATTTTATTCTCAGCTTAATGACACATAATGACTGAGAGCTATTCTGCACTGGAACACTGCTTTTGCTTTTTCCTATTTTCTCCTTTCATACAAGGATGTTAATGTTATTTACAGAAGTTGTTGAACTACTTTCTGAAGACCATATTTGCTTTTTTTTGCCCTTAATAATTTTTGTTAACTAATTATTTTTACATTCTTGCTGTCTTTTTATTTTTCTTTTTTCTTTTTTCTTTTTTTTTTTTTTTTTTTAGGTTTTCAAATGGCTGATCCTTTTCTATATAATACTGGAGAAAGATCTCACTATGGGTGCCTTGGACACGAAGTACAAATCGACTACCTTAAGGCATATGTTTGTAGACCATCTTTTTTCACAGACAAAGCTGTGATTGTGGTTCATGATGTATTTGGATGGCAGTTCCCAGATATCAGATACATAGTTGATTTGATGGCAGGTCATGGGTATATGTAAGTAACTTTCTTTCCTGTCTTCCTCTTAAAAGCACTGATAGATCACCAGACCCAAAGCTAGGCATCACGTATGATGTTCCCCGTACATAGAGGGTACCCATGCCATTTCAGTCTGAGCAAACAAAAAAGGAAATGGATAAAACATTTCCATGAAGCCCCCAAAGCTACTAAAACTGACCCATCAAAAATGGCTACCTGAGCACAAAGGAGTCTGGAAGTGCCAGTGTTTGTGCTTATGTAGCAGTGTGGGTGATCAGAAGAGAAACACTGGTGTCTATTTTAAGTTGTATAAGCTTTTCAGAACCAAACCTTTTGAACATTTGCTTTAACTTTTAATAGCAAAGAGGTATATATATGTATATATATGTGTTTATATAGAATCAAGAGGTTTGCTTAATCTCTTTACTTTTGCATGAAGTGTGTCTCAGGAAATAATGAGCATTTATTTGTGTCTTTTTTTTCTCACACAAAGTCGTATGCTTTTAGCTCTGCTGATTGCCAAAATAGGATGAGTAAAACATGATTCAGACAGTAACCATGCAGATGTGTACTCTGGAGTAGAAGGTATTAGGAGACATTTCGATATCCACAGATTCAGAAGATATTAGGATACATTTAGACACCCACAGATTAATTGACAATTGACTTAATTTCATATCTCACACAGAACCATCTGCCCAGACTTCTTCAAGGGGACAGAACCCTGGAAATCTACTGATCACTGGGCTGACTTTTCTGATTGGATGAAAAATCATGATCCTATGAAAGTAGACAAGTAAGATACATATTTGTACTTGAACTTTTAAAAGCATCCTGCAAACAAGGGGAATTTATATGAAATGTTACAAGTGGCACCTCACAGCAGGGCAAGCTGGCTGCACAAACACAATTTCTTATTCTGGGTGATTCTTCTGTGGTTTTGGGCATTGTCTTGGCTGGGATTTGAAAAGGATCATCTGCTTTGCCCATCACTCTGTTTATTGTCCCTGTTTTGTTTTCCTGGGTCCTTTTCTAACTGTGTTATACTGGCCACATAGGCTGACAGTATTTCACAGGCTACGAAATACCAAACACTCTTATCTACAAAAGTTGATTCCACCTCCAGTTCCTCAGGATAAAGAGGAAAATTCTTCTACCACTGCGGATGTTATCTGCCAGTTCTCACATGCCCATCTCACTTTCTGCCTTGCAGATTATGATTGGTACAAATTATATTCTCCTGAGCAGCACCACATAAAAATTTTCTAGACTGACCATAACATAAGATCAACTGTACTGTTTTTCTTAGTGTGAAATAAAGGGATCGCTATCTGTACAGCCTAACAGTGCCTGAAACAAGGCTTCCCTGAATGCATTACTGTTTCTTCACTATCTCTCACCACAGCTCAAAATGTCAGAAGATGAGGGTGAGGCAATGATACCCTGTTACTCAGTTGTAAGCCACAATTATTCTTCTGACCCTGTCCAGACATTCCAGCATAGCCTAACTTCAACATTTCTCAGTGAAGTTTTTGACCATATAATTGCAGAAACTGTGACCACAATTTTTGAAAAGATAAATGACTAACAACTATAAAAAATCCTGCTCCAAAGAGTGAGAAGGTGTGTGGGCACTGTCTTAAACAATGAAGATCTCGGGACATGCTTATGCTGTCTATTGAGGGTTCACTTGTAGGTAAACATTCCATTTCAGATCCATTGCTCTTTCAGAGAACATGGAATCCAACGTACCCATGACTTTCTTAATATCCTTTCAAACAAACCAAATCTGAAAGAACCTGGCCACAGGCCTAGAACACAATCTCCCCTTCATGTCACTCTCATACTGGGTTTTTTTTTTTGTTCACCCTAACCAAACCTGAGATGACCATACTATTATACCTAGTGTTTGAAAATATTAGTTTATGCAGTTTGAATTTAAAATCAATTTAAAATTCTGTAGAGGATAAAACTATTGAGACCTAAGAAAACAGCAATTTAAAAAGAAAATTGACTTGCTCTTGCCTACATTGGAAACATTTTTCATATTTTTTTATTATACCTCATGCAAAAGTTGTTTTTTAACATGTTAGTTACTGACAATGTAATTTTGAGTAATTGCTACTTTAGCATAACATTCTTGCATGTGGGCATGGTAGGATATTTTAGGATTCCTTGTGCTCATGCACAAGGAATGACATAGGATAAATCTTTGTCTAAATAGATGGACTCTGTAGAGATAGTACAGTGAAGCTTATCTATTCCTACAGTCCATAATGCAAGATGTTGTTCTACTTGCAGATATGTCTTGTCTTTAGTTGTCCTGTCCTAGACAAAGTGATTCAAATAAAAATTTACTAATTTTGAAAACAAAGGAGCAGGTGACAATTCAGGTAAGTATTTAAGTACCTACACCTGTACTTCCCTAAACTAGGACCAGAGATGTTAATTCTCATTTAATAATAGAAGCCACTTTTCTAGGCTGAAATGTGTTTTTTTATAGTAATCTCTGTTTTAAATGATTGGGGGTGTAGACACAGAAAAAAAAATCATGTATCTCTTGTAATTTACTGCTTATATTGTCAAGTACTGGTTCTGCAATAGATTCCTTAGTTTACTTTTGTTTATATGTCTTAGGGAAGCTGATGTTGTCTTGAAGTATCTAAAGGAACAATGCGGTGCAAAGAAGATTGGTATCGTTGGGTTTTCCTGGGGTGGAATGGCAGTACATCACTTGATGCTGAAAAATCCTCAATTAACCGCTGGGGTGTCCCTCTATGGTAGTGTAGAACACATGAAAACTTACTTGGGCTCACATGACTCTGCATAGTTTGTAATTCTAGTTATTGCACTGTAACAATTTCTGTAAATACATGACTCAAAGGTGAGTTGCAGATTTTAATTATGGTTATTTCAGCAATATACTATATTGGCATAAAAATTTTAAGAATACTGTAAACAAGAAAAAAAATTCCTTCTTTCTTGTAGTGCCTGCAGAACAGGGAAATTTATTTTCCAATGCTTTTTCTCCATCCAAATAGAAACTGTCTTGATCTTACTAATGTACCTAATGAGTAAAGTTAAATAGAAATTTTGTATTTTAATTTGCTGTTTGCCTTGCAAGAACGCTAACCTCACTAATGGACTGTTTCTCAAAATGTTATAGGAATAATTAGAGACTCTGAAGAAAGATACAGTTTACTAAATCCCACATTTTTCATTTTTGGTGAGAAAGACCACACTATTTCTTTGGACCAGGTAAGTTGTTCTGGAAAGACTTCTTTTTTCATAGTTCATTTATCCCACAGAGGAATCCTTGTTAGAAACTTTTTTCAGATACTACAAATTAGAGAGTTTGGATTGTTTTGTTTATATTTCAACTTCCCTCCTATCTTGTTTAGGTTATTCAAAGCTTCTTCTTTTGAGATGAGAAATACAGTAAAGAACAGTCATCAATCTAGCTAAGCAGAGTGCCTAGATAAGCAGAGTGTGAAAGTGGGCAGGGATATCCAACCGGTATGAGACATGCCTCTCAAAAAGTTGTATACTACTGCTATGGATGAGAAATCAGGTAGCTAAACCACTTAATTTGGACACTGAATGGACAAAAAAGGTATTTTCAACTTAGTAACTGAACTTCCTGTCGATGGGGACCCATGTCTAATTGCTTTCGGTACAAAGAAACAAACTAACTGTGTCAGAAGAGTGGGCGTGAATTTTAGCTGACACGATAACAATTTGTAGACTCAAATGTTTTGACTCCTGGCTGCCATCTATGTTCTGATATAACCCCTACTGTAAACGTATGTGAGAGGCTAGATAAACACATGGGTAGGAAACTGGTGCCCTCTTCTGTGCATAAATTCTTTTTCTTCAGTGACAAGGATAACCCACCACCTCTAGCACAGCTTGTTTTTTAAGGTAGGGTCTGACTGGACAACTGGCAGTGTGCTCTGGGAATGAAGAAGTCATTCAATATTTGCTTCCTACTTCATTAGTCAGCATGTTAATTGCTACCTCATAAGTGTCTCTGTACAGGAAAACATATCCTTCACTCCCTGTCCCTATATGGTGAACATGTCTTTTTCCCAGGGGCACAATTTGGCAAATGCATTTTTTTCTGTCATGTGTCACACATTGACACCACACCTTTTTCTTCTGAAGCTTTCTTTCTGTGCAGATTGTGTAAGAAAAAAATGCCTGCATTAAAAAAAAAAATCCTCAAACACATAGTTTTCTGCACTGAAGAAAAAGGGCTCCATATGAAAAAAAACCTCAACAAAAACCCATGAAATAAATTGCAGTATTCTCTCTAATCTACACAATGGATAGAAGTAAGCTTGTGGAGCAAAATAAGTGTTCATTCTTCTATTTTCTGACATTTTAATGGAAATAAGCACAAACTGTGGTGGCAAATGTGTATGGGTACATAAACACATGATTAGTACTTTGCATGTGTACTTAGTACCAAAACATTGTGCACTGTCTTTTTGTCGTACAGTAAAATAATAAAAAAAAATAGTCCTCTGTGTTTTCTTAAATTCTGTTACTAAGCCTGTCAAAATGTTCTCTCAAGATCAGAGTTTAAAATACAGGCTTCAAGCCTAAGAGTCTGAATAGAAATGCACCTGTTCATTTATTGCAATGAGATTTACCAAACCATTTTTGCTGTTGAGGTTCTTAGACTCACTGATACTTAAAAAAGTTTCAATCTTACACACAAAGAGGGATTTTCTCTATGAGAAACAGTTTGGCAAACTTAAAAAAAACCCCCATAATGTAATGGAAAAATGTTTTCTTTTACAGATCTTCTTATTGGAGGACAAGCTGAAACAGTATTGTAAAGTTCCATATAAAATAAAAGTTTATCCTGGGCAAGTCCATGGGTTTGCACAACTGAAGCCAGAAGATATGAAACCTGATGATAAACCTTATATTGAAGAAGCTAGAAGGGATATGATTGATTGGATCAAAATGTTTGTTTGACAATAGCAGAAAGGAATGCTAGGCTTCAAGATCAGTCATTTATTTAATTTGAGAGAAGAAAACAGTCAAGGAAAAAATATTTCAGTTTGAAAATTGTCACAAACTAAAATAGGAACATTCTAATTTATAGCTTTAAATTATTTTTTACAATATTAACAGAAGATTGTGAAATGAAAGTTCAACTGAAGGACGATTAGTCATTAAAAATTTGTTTGAAATTTTCTTGCTTTTTATTTGCTTCTTTATTTTGCATTATGACCTTGATAGTAATGATACTATTTATCCATTTGTCTTTGCTAGTGAGCATGACTTCATCATGACTTGAGTAATTTCAGGCTTTATTTTGATATGATGATTGGTGGTCATAGATGTTCACATAGAAGCACCCTGTTTTTTCATACAGACATTTTCTTTTATTATCTAGAAAGTATTTCTCTCAGCTGTACTGGGCAGAATTTCCCACCCATGAAACAAACACTTGACTATACTAAGGAGTTAGGGAGAAATTATGCTGTTAGGTGACACCCTCCAGGTATTTCCTTGGCAATATTACGAAGGCTACTTCTATTATTCCTTCATCAGCATCAAGGAAAAACAGCTCCTCCTTTGGAAGTAACCCAGACATGAACACTGCAGAAACAGTCTTTTTATTGCCATGTCCAAACTGTGGTGATCGGGCACAGGGCTCACTCAGTCCTGATTATATTTTTTGCTTCACGTTATATCCCTTGTTCCTCTCTCAAGTTCTTCCCCTTTATCACCCTTATATCCTCCCAACTACATAACATATAAACAAAAATAAGCATCCCATGTACACGATGGCTTTGTGTATTTTTTTATTTCACTGCCTTGGTAATGACTTGGCAATTAGTGTTTACTCAGAGGTTCTCTAAGGAACCTACTGATGTGAAAAACGCCAGTTGCATTATTGGTGTTAAAGCCTGTTTGAAGTGGACTAGAAACATGCGCTGCATGTGCAGCAGCTTTTTCCTGTCTGTTTTCCCAAATGCTACAGAGCTTCTTAAAAATAAGCATCCAGTGGGGAGCCTCTTAAGGTGAAGCTTGTCCCTATGAGCCAGGTGTAAGTGTGGGATAGCGTGTGGGGGATGCAGCTGCAGGTCGTGTAAGCAACTTTTATAGAAGAGATGTGAAAGCCTTCTTGTACTCTTCTCCAGTGGCACTGAGCCCTGGGTTGTCAGGGCTGGCACAGGGTGTCTCCAGCCATTCTGGGCATCCAGGTTCTCCTGCTGCTCACAGCATGTGGCCACCTGTGCCATGGCCTCTGCAGCCCCTGAGAAATTGTTCCTTGGGTAGATTAGTTGACCTCAGTGGTAGTGGATGCCCTGACCTCATCTCGGCTCACCCCACTTTGCCCTCATTCCTCCTCTTCAGTGTGCACGTGAGGAGTTTGCAAGCAGTACATGGAAGTCCCCTCCAGGTCTTTCCTTAAATGCTGTATTGAGGCAGGATGCCTCACGCTGGCAGAAGCAGGAAGATGGTTTACCTCGAGAGAAGGAAATGAGGCGGTTTTTGCACATAACCCTTGACTTCTCAGTCCAGACATAATTCCAGTTTAGGCGAGGTCTGGTGCAGTTGGCTATCACAGCTTGTTTACAGCACTGTGGTTAACAGTGTCACAGCCAGACCATACTCGCTCCAGGAAATGTCCACAAGATGGGGCCCCTGTCCTTGTCTGCCACGAAGAAGACTTTTAGGGAGTTTGGCTCTAATTACAGTAATCAACACTCTGAATGATCCCTGTCAAATCCTGCAGTAAAAGTACACCAGTGTCAGAGGAAACCTGGCTTCCTAGTAAGTGAGAAGCAAGCAAAACTGTTGAATGTTGTCTCTGTGTGCGCAAGGCACCAGCCTGCTGGGTTGTGGTAAAAGGTGGGATGTCACCTCCTCCTTAGGAGTTTGTAGTTATTCAGCGAAAACACTGGTTGTCATACAGCATCGTCACACCCTGCATTTTATTTTCCACTACTGAATATTTATCAGTTTATCTCCTGTATGTAACAAAATCAGATTGCCTTGAGATATCATTAGAGCTTGATGAGCCAATGAGTCAGAAGAAGCATGATTTGAATTTTAACCCAGGGGTGTTCTGTTAATACTTACTTATCATGAGTAAGATCTGTTTTTTTCCTATATAGGCAAGTATAAATAGAGTTATACTAAGGTGCTTAAAGAAATTTTAACTGTGGAAAACTGTATTTGTTCCCAAACACTGAGTTAATCTCCTTGCAATTCTCTGTTAAACTTGATTGGCCGAATAGTGCAAAATCTCTTTAAAATGTCTCAGCAAACTAAAACTCTTGAGAGGAGCAGCCCAAATATATATCACTGAAAAAGTAGTATTCAAAGAATAGCTACTAGTAAATCTGAACTTCTGCCATCCAAGCATCACCACAGCTCACTGGAGATAGGAGAAGCCTCTACTATAGAATGGAGTATTATGGAGACCATTTCTTCTAGTTTTGCATCTGGCATTCCTATGACTTGAGGATCAGAGCTTGCTTCATGAGAAAATGGGGAATTGCCACCTTGATGACATGCCATAGAATAAACTAGACAAGGGCTGATGAGCAGTGGGAAGAATAAACATGTGGATAAAGAAGAAGGCACAGAAGCATTTCAAACTAGAGCTGTTTGAAGTCTTGTTACCTACTTCTGCATTGATGCTATAGCCCCAGACTCACCACTGTGGGTGGGAGAACAGCACAGATGCTCTTGTGCTGTGCCTGCAATATTAGGAGTTCACAGATCAGACTCTGTCCAAACTGGGTCTTACCCAAATTGTTTTGCTATTTGGTTTTATTTTACAGAGAGCGTTTATGTGATAGCCAAAGTCTTTAAACTGTTTTAATATCATTTGTTGTATTAAAATAGTAGCAGAGAAATTGAAGAGGGATTATTGGAAGTGTATTAAAGCTCTTATTTCACATCTATTTGAATTAGTTAGAAAATTTAGGAGGGGATAAATGGCTAAGATATATTCCTAACAAAAAACAGTCAAGCATTGAAGAGTGCACTTGATTTTTATTGCCAGCTTGCTGCATTTCACTTCAGTAAGGGGGCCAGCCAGACCAAGGAATATTGTTCCAGAATATGCATTTACATGGGAAGAGAGACTACCTCATTCTAATAAGCAAATGGTGCCATTTTGATTAGTTAAGAGTGGTGGCAGAGCAAGGGTAAACAGCTTCTCAGATTAGGGTAGAAAAAATGCTCTGTGTGTGACTACCTGGGAAGAGTAGGGTGCACCAAATGTTAGTTTGGGTTAAATACATGCTACAGTGTCCTGTCTTCTATTGAAAGAAACAAGAAACTAAACTGACCTTGAAGGATTCTTCTTAAAAGACCCCTCTTAGGTCATAAACTCTTTCTTCACATGAGGAGAAATGGAGTAGTTCCCAGTTTGTCCTTTCAAATGTATGCCTCTGGAGAAGTTACATATCTGTGATGTGTGAGGATGCGTTATATGCACAACAGTGGTGTATATCTCTATTCTTCTGACCACTGTCAGTTCAGATTTCACAGTGTGTAACTTTGCAGAGAAATCCTCTGCTGATTTACCTTCTTCAACATGATTTATTAGAATTTTTAGGGATGCCAGTTAATGATGAGTTCCCTGGGAAAGGGTTATACTTAGTAGGGGATATGAAAGCCCAGTAAAGTACATGGAGGCAGCAGCAGCTTTGGATTCCCCAAAGAGGAAGGGAAAAGGGACATACAAAATTAAAACTTGAAGGGAATAGTAGTCAGAAAAGCAGCATGCTGACAGTGGGGTTGCACAGGAGTAACAGTAAGAGGTTACCAGGTGTCACTCTATGAGGAGGAACTGTAAGACCACATGAGAGGAATGGTTATGAAGCACAGTGTGTGGGGATGTCACATGGAAATGTAATTATCACATGCTGGATTGCTCCAGGCACAACGCTAGCAATGGTGGACTGACATAAACCCTTCTTCTGGCCTTACCACATTTATGGGTTATGCTGGCTGACCTGAAATTCATCAATATTTATGGCATAAATGTATCAACAACCTATTTCCAATGAACACCTGGGATTTCACTTCCAACCTCGCAGTACCAAGTGGGTATTACAAGGTGTCTGGAGGCAACTGGGGAGGACTGCGTGAAGATAATGCCTGTAATCATAGTTGTTATTGCAGATAACAACTGGTTTCCATTTTTGCTTTCCTGCAGATTCCTAGATGGCTGATGAATGAGGCCCTGCCCATGTGATACTGGAGGCATGTTTGACTATGAGGGTTGTGGGGCAGGAAGTACAAGTTGAGCACATCAAGGTGTATGTTTGCAAACCACCTGCCAGCACCGACAAAGCTGTGATTGTGATTCATGATATATTTGGATGGCAACTCCCAAACATCAGATGCATAGTTGATATGCTAACAACTACTGGGCACATGTTTTATTTTCCAAGAAATCCCACTCTACGATTTCTAGCCTTACATTAGAAGGCTATGTTATTCTCATAAGTGAGAGAAAACTATTACCAGGGCAGTTTGAGCGACATGGTTCCATAATACAAAACCAAAGAGGAACATTGCTGTGGAATGTTGCAGAGTACAGCACACTTCCTTCATTCTTTGCTGTTTACAGAAGTG
The DNA here is from genome assembly GCA_013398175.1 of Climacteris rufus. Lineage (NCBI taxonomy): Eukaryota > Metazoa > Chordata > Aves > Passeriformes > Climacteridae > Climacteris > Climacteris rufus. Next base: position 99,589 of record VZRZ01007316.1, read on the forward strand.
ACTGCACACATAGAATTCACAGAATATTGAAAACACGATGCAGTAAAAAATTGTTCTGATTATTTTCCCACCAAGGTGAGGTGGCTTTCAAAACTAGTGTGTTCTAAAAGAGAAGAGTGTATTCTGTTTTTGCAAGTCTTTCTAAAATAGTCAGTAAAGCTGAGCTATATGATGGGATTTTTAAAAATTGCCATCAGCAGAAATATGAATGAATGTCATATATTTTGAATTTGATATTGAATATGCATATTGAATATGTGCACATGGGGTATTCATATGCACACATGGGGTATTAAATATAATTTCCTTCCCTCCTGCAGAACTTTCACATTCATTTTTGATGCCCTGCAACAGTTAAATTCCAAAATGCAGCAACATCTTGCAATAACTGGATATGGTGCAAGGTACTCCATCTGCTTTATGCATTACAAACATTCATACAGGGCTTGAACTGGCATGGAATTCTAAAAAGCAAATCTCCACATAATTATGTCGAAGTCTAATTTGGAAAGAGAGTGCTTTTAATGCTCTCAGCCTATGGAGCATGAGGGAAGCCAGATGTCAGCAGACAGCTGCCGTGTGGCTGAGATCTATCCGTGGCACTGAAAGGAGCTCTGTGTCTCTGGAGATCAAACCATACCTTTGGGAGCACTGGCTTTTCTCATACACTGGAACAATGAATGGGTCTATAGTCTGCTCCTTGCTACTCCTCTTTCCTGAGTCTGCCCCATGCTTGGAAGTATGTTTGTCTTGTGACCAAATGAAAACATTCTCAGCATGAGACTGGATACACACCTTTCATGCTGTGCAGGATACTGGCAAATCACTGGTATGACAATGTGCTGCTTTGTTACAGTAAGAGTCTGCTCTGTCAAAAGTACCCAGTGTCTGATGAATTGGCATTTTTCCATACCTTGCAATTTTTCCCTGTGATTCATGTCATGTCATACTTCTTTTTGGAATACCTTCTTCTCCTCCACTGCTGCTAAGAGCACATTGATCAAGGGAAAAAGGCTGGTGTTTCCATTGCTCTAGACAGGAGGAAAATGGAATGTTTTCAGGCAGCAGTGTCTGAATGAAAGGAAGATGTATGTGTCTTCCCTAATTGCTTTGAGATGCTGCTGAACTGGTGCACCGTTGTTTACTGAGAGGAAAATAGATTTTTTTCCTAGTGCAGTATGGGATGAGGAGCTGTGGGAGCTATATTTCAGAGGCCATATTAAGACTGATGGCTTGTATGATCTTATTAGATCAGTTTGAGTGGGAAAAACCTGTTCTTCTACATTGGTTTGGGAAGATTCATTTTCAAAGCACTGCATGTGTTTCTGACTGATTCTTATCCAAAGGCTGAACAATTTTGCTGATATATTTCCAAATACAATTATGCTCTGGCTGTCACTGTTGGGTTTTTTTTTTTTTTTTTTTTTTTTTTCCCAGAAATAATCAAACAAGGGAAAAAAAGGTAAATGCTTGTAACATACTTCAGTTTGATTTAGGCCAAACTGACCCAGTCATTTCACCATGTTCAATAACATCCATGAGGTGTGTCTGAGGAGGAAGAGACCCAAAGACAATTTAATAAGTGAAAGATGATTGCTGTTTCCCACGGATCCCATTGCTTCCAAGTGGGATGGGCCTGAGAGAACAGCAGCACCTGGTGGTGACCTAGTGATGACAGCCTTCAGAGTCCCTGCTTGTTTCCCTGCTGCATGAAGAAACTGTTATCCACCAGTGGGTGACCATCACAACTCTGCTGGTGTCCATGTGACACATTTCAGCTGAGGTCATCCTGAGCCAGGGCCTGGACACCCCTGTGATGCAGGAACTCTTGAGTACTGAGTGCACTCTTACTGTAGTTCCCTTTTTCCGGTCACCAAATGAGTAAAACACTCCTCCCTTTCTTCCCACATAACTTCTCTTCACTTGTTCTCTGCTGACCTCAGTCCATCAGGCGTCTGTTGTTTTGTGTTTTCCTAGCTTGTAAGTAAGCCTCATCATGTGCTCTGCAGTGAACAACTTTTATCTAATTTTATCTAATTTTATCTAATTGTTTACATGGACCCCATCAATGATGGATTTATGTTAAATGCTTTATGTTATATGCAAAATCTACAATTTTTGTAATCAGGACATAGATTTATCATATTTTACAGGATCATCTGTTGTTTTACTGTGTATAGTTTCAAATTATATACTCAAAACCAGGTAAACCAGGTAAAATGCTATTAATAAAAGTATTAATATTTTCCTGATTTGTATCACAAAATGTATTTTATGGTTTAGTAATTGAAAAAAGCATTTATAGATACCTTTAAATGTTTTCTAACACTTATAGGTATTTCTGTGGGATAGGCAACAATGTTATTTTTAAACATTACTTTCTTAGGAAAAAGAAATCAAAATTTTGTCTACATGGAAACCTTCCATGCAATGAAGGGCCAAAAAAATAATCTCGGTGTCTGATTAATTCATTGAATTTTGATTCTTTTTGTAATGTATTTGTCTGTGTGTGCAGAGCCAGCTGCCCAGACGGTTTTCAGGAAGAGAAGTTTAGAAGCCTTCTGAGGAGTGGTCTGATTTTGAGAATTGGCTGAAAACTTGAGATAGCAGGATAATAAACAAGTAAGATGTCGGGGAGCTGGATATCACATTGCCTGCTGCTGTCAGATACTGCCTTTTTTCCGCTCTTTTTTGTTTGTTTGTTTTGGTTTTGGTTTTTTTTGTTGTTGTTTTTTGTTGTTGTTGTTCTTTATTTGTTTGGTTTGTTTTGGGTTTTTTTAGATTGGGTGTAGCTAATATACTAGCAAAGGTGGCCTTTTTAACGACTTCTTGGAAGTGGATGGAAAAAATGATATTTTAATTTGCCTTGAACAGAGTTCAAGGACAACTCCCTTAGCAGTGGCTTGGTGAAGAATTTTGTGATCCACTGTTGGTAACATAGGCTGTGAGTTGTTTCCTCTGCCTCAAAAAGCCTGGTTTAAAAGTGCTCAGTGACACAGGCTGTGAGAAAGCATAATTCTGATCTGGTGTCTCACCAAATGATCCTTTAAGGTGGTGTATGGAAAGAAAAAGAGTTTTTGATTGTGCCAGGGAACTTGCCCAGCAAGGTGTAGGTGCCCTCAGGGAGCTGATGGCTGCTTGATCAGAGCACAGTGAGGGTCAGCGGCTCCCTAGGGAATGCGGTGCTGGGAGCCAAAAGCAGTATCACATCTTACCCTTCCATGTGCAACACTGCCCAAGCATTTGTCAGCAAAGACCTGTCACTAGCAAGCTCTGCTGCCTTAATAACAGAGAAGGAAGCTCTTGGCAAGACAACACTGAGAAGGGGTCAGATTAATTAGAGGCCCAACTAATTAACTTTCCTGGGAGAGCAAATATCTTGGATTATTGGGAGTAGCGACATCGAACATTGCTGAGCTTAGGTATTTGGTGAGGAGGTTATGGGACACATAACTGAACCATATCCAGAGTGCTCCTGTCTCAGAGGGGTCAGTTGTCATGGAAACATTTTCGTTTGCAATCTGCCCCCTCTCTGCTGCAATGGGAAGGCAGGGTTGGGTGCTGCCTGGCATTTCTTACAGGCAATTCACACGTTTCGAGTGTCATCTCCAGTCAGGAAAGAATTTTTTGGCACTTGATTTGCTTCTGGTGTGTGTTTGTGTGTTGGTGGATAATGTTGTATTTGCGGGGCTGGTGTATTGATGGCCAAGGTTGCTGGTGGGCCCAGGGGGGCCCTGAGAACAGCCTGGAGGGGATATAAAAGCCTGAACTGCCACCTCACTCCCACCAGTGCTTTCTCTGTGCTGTCTCTGCATGGTGACACATGCTTCAGGGGTAAACGGGTGTTTTCAGACCACAGCATCTAGGCAAGATGTATTCCAGGCTACACTGTAAAATCTGAAAACATCTACCATGCTTCTTACATGGACTTCCCTGCAACAAATATCCCAGATGCCAACTTATGGTTATTGTCAGCATTTTCACTGGCTAATAAATAGTATTTTCTAGAGAGGTTTTCACAGCATTTACAAAGCAACAGTTCAACCAGCTTTTCAGAGAATGTTAAGCTTTTTGAACTCTTATGTAGGTGTGTAATCAATCATCTACTTTCCTTGCCTCTAGGTTTTCCTTGATGTCTATTATTTATGTTACTTTTTTATTTAATTCCATTGAGATATTTTTTCTCTGTCTGATGATTTCAGATTAGCAATCCCTAGTGTTTACCTAAAAATAATTAATTATTTACAATGTGTGAAAGAAAATATAAGAGCAGCATGATGTGGAGATATATCTTTTTTGCATTTTCAAATACTGTTTTTTACTATGGTTGGTTGATTTGCATTTTCTTATACATTCCAGAGAAGCTGATGCTGTCCTGAAATACCAAAAGGAGCAGTGTGGTGCAAAGAAATTAGGGGTCATTGCTTTTTGGTGGGGTTGTGTTGATGTACATCACCTGATGATCACACACTGGGAATTAAAGGCTGGCATATCTCTCTGTGGTAGGTAAATCCAAGAACATCATACAAGCGAGTACACATGCATATGTGTATTGTGTAGCTTAAACACTTGATGAAGCAGTTTTTTCATATGAGGCTATCAGCTGATGAAGAGAAGCAAAGTTGGAAGGATATTATGCAAAGAAGATGGTGATGAGGATATTAGTTCCTAGTTTTGGAATGGGTCAAAGCAGCTATGTCCTTATTTTGGATCTGGACAGACGTACATGTTGTCCTTGGGTCACTTTCCCAATTTAGCTTCCTTTTTCCTGTTTACTACTGCTCTGCATACTAGACCTAGAATCTCACCCAGGAGCAGAGAGTGTTATTTCTGTTGTAGCTGCTCTGTAAACTTAGATTGCAGTTATTTTAACACCAGCTTTCCTTTTGCACTTTGCTCAAGAAGCCGGGATAGCTAAGCTGCCCTTTGCTAATGCTCTCAGAATGTACATTTTGGACTACTCACTAAAGCATTGCTTTTCCCAGTCAGTTTGAAAGAACTCAAGCTTCTATGCAGAGAAGTTATCTTTGAAGTCTTAATTTAGATATTTAGTCTATATCTTAAGAAACTGGCTTAAATTGAGTTTTAATCTAGAAAGGTATCCTTCTAGGAGCCCTGATTGCAGTAGCTCCAAAGTACATCTAATAAGTATGGCAACATATTGTGTGAGACATGAAAACTTTTCACTACAGAAGCAGAAAACTCTATTTGAGTCTGGATTTCCCCTAAAAAGTCAGTTGAAGATTTTGTTTTCATGTTTCCTAGGACTAATCAAAGATTCTGATGATATATTGAATCTCATTAATTTTAAATGTTTCATTTTTGCTGAAAAAGATCATGTTGTTTCCCATCATCAAATGGGAAACATCAAATCATTTCCATCCTGAACTGTGAGTCAAAACTCAGCCTCCTAATAGTGCTTGAAGATCAAAAAAACAAGCAGAAAAATGGAGCTAGACATAGAAGGGTTAATGTAACCTTGGCGAAGAATGAAATCTAGAATTTTTTTTTCTGAATCTCTTTCTTTTGTAAAAATACGGTTACTAACCCAAGTGAAAAAAAACTATCAAAACCCCACTGCTGTTTTGGAGTTATCTACTTAGAGAGCTATTCTTTGCTGTATGACACTCTATTCTATTGGCCCTAGGAACCCATAAACAATGTGGGATGTGACAAATTACATCCATAGGTATCTGTTAGAGGCTTTTTGTTCTGTTTGTAGTACTGTCATATATTGCACATATAGGAAATACTTTTGTTATGTCCATATCTTTGGAGATTGTGAGACCTGCTTTTAACAAATCTTCTAGAATCTGACTGCAGAAGTGGATGTCATGTTTTAACATGCTTTGAAATGTTCTCCAGTTCCTTGAGATTTGTTAGACTAAAGGTAAATTAATCTGTTTGTGTATTATGGCCTCTGTTCATTTACGTTCCACATAAACCACAAGTCCAAAATTTGGGGACACAAATCCATTATTTGGTGGAGCTCATTTAGAGAGACAAAGCTTTTTTTGAGTTGTACTCTGGTGGCAGATGTGCATTTAACAGGTGAGGTAAGGGAGCACAACTTGTTTCAAAATTTGTGGCTAAGGTTATTGAAATGGGGTGCTACTTTTTCAGATTACCTGTGGCTCTGTGAAGCTCTATAGAAGACTTCCTTGTCAGTTTAGGAATTGAAAAGTACAATGCAATGGGCAAAGAGGACATTTTAATGTGGGACTTACAACCATGGCTGCTGCCTAAAGAAGAAATCTTACATTTCAAAAACAATCAATGTTTTTACATGATGTATCTTCTTACCTAGTTTTTCCATCAATGATATGACAAAATTCTCCATGTTACATCAGCTCAAGATTGCATCCACCTCAGCACCCAGCCTCCATCTGTGGCCAGCAGTGGCTTTGTAGGGAATATCCCCCCCTTGCTAAACATCCTGGCAACTTCCCCTTCAGGGGATTTCAGACCTAGCCCTGGTGGGCCACGCCTTTGTGGATTTACCAGTCCCTTTTTGAATCTGCTTGCACTGCTGACCTTTAGCACATCCCGTGACAGTGACTTCTGTGGTTTAATTCTGCCTCATGGGGAGAAAGGCTTGTGATCATTAGTTTGAAACCAGGTGTCTCGTATCTTCATCGAGTGCTGGTACATCTAAAGTTGTAAGAAAACCAAAAATGAGTGTATGTCCCTTTTCACCTTTTCATTGCTATTGATAAAGACTATATGTAATTTAAATAGGGAGAAAATGTAATTTAGAGAAGTCTTGATTTCATTAATGACAGTCTCTCAAATTAAATATACTGTCAGAGAAATGTGTATCATGGTGTGTCTCATGTAAAAATAGTCACCAGTACTAATGACCTGTATCTCCCTTAATGGCATTTTAATTTCTTTTGCTTTATCCCACACTTGTTTTCCTCCTTTACATGCTGCTAATGGCCCCCTGTCTTTCCCGTGGGGAGGTCTTCAGAGAATTCTGACCTGAAACTGTTGATTAACTGTTGTTTTTCATATGACAACGTCTATATATAATGTATTAATGCAGCTGTTACCTGGGTGATACAGCTGTCATAAGACATATTTTCTGGGAGAAGAATGCAGAAGCCTGGAAGTGTATTGTGCCTTAATTACCCCAGTGTCAAACCTGGGTAACTCCGCATTAATGGTATTCCATTAGAATTAGAAGGTTAGCTAATGTGGAAGAGGACGATCAGGACATCTATTTAGAGAACAGCAGTCATTCATAAATACTGGAATGGTATGTGAGCTGTAACACTAACACTGTGACTAAGCAAAAAGGAAAAAAACAAACTGAGATGCAGCATTTTTTGAAATGAAAGGGTAGCTGTATATTATCATAGTGATTATATGGATATACACATATATGAAAAAAATATAAAATATATATTATTATAGTTGATACAAATCTTCGGGTAAAAAATCTTCATGATAAAACTGTAAGTCACTGAGTAAGAGCTGGAAATGTGAGATCTAAAAGAAGGGTGTGTTTACAGTGTGAAGTGCAGCCAACTGCACAAACAGAGATCACGGATGTGTTGAATTAAGTTTTGACTTCTAAGTGAAAAACCAGCATGGATTGCCTATCAAGGAAACTGAAACAACAGGAAATCAAGTTAAAAGCAGTTCATTTCCAAAGTTTAATGTTAATATTACGGTAAAGTGGAACAGTCTTATGTACAAAGAATTATTTCCAGAACCACAAGACTAAGAAAGTGCAATTGTGTTTAAACAGCGTTAGTGGGGAGAAGGTTCTGCAAATATTGTTCTCATTTTTGTTTTCTAGTCATGATGAAAACTCACAATTTTTCTCTCATTTATTTGACTGCTGTTTTTTGAAGTTGCTATGGAGTATCTAAGGTCCTTGTGTGCTATAAATTGTTGTGCACAAGTGGGAAAACCCAAAAGTCTAAAGCAAAAGGGTTGAGTTTTGAGCCTTATGACTTCGCTCTGGAATTCTTGGGTAGGCTTTTTTTCCTTTGTTTGACTTTGTTTTAGGGATTGTAAACAAAGAGCACTAACGAAGTTACTTAGAACATGAGAAAACAACTTGTATATGAGGACTAAATTGTAAGACAGAAGTGTGCTGGAGTAACATGCATTTAGTCTATGTTTTAGATGCACCTCTGAGGAAACAGGGATTTTTGGAATGCTATTATATTTAGCTAAAGCTCTTTAAGAAATAATTGTAATAATCCCATAAAAAGAAAATCAAGAGAATGAGAAGCATACAAGGGTCAGTGAGAGATTTTAAATCAAAAAGAAAAAAAAAAATCCTGTGATAGGATAAAAATGTATCTGTATTTCAAATTCGTACAGCGCAGTATGTATGTACAGTAATCTACAAAGCTGTTACTTTCTTACATGCTACCTATTTTCATTCTGAAAGAGAAAACATTTTTCCTGTAGTATATAAGCTTTGTCTTGTATTGAAATGCTTTGAAATGACGTCTCCACTACCTCACTCCACTGATGATTTGAAAGATGTCTTTTACCCACGGATGAATGGTCTAAGGAACTAATTATGCCAATGTAGTGTCCCAAAGTGATACCACCCGGACCCTGAAAAACAAAGACACCCGAAAAAAAAAAAAAAAAAGCAAGCCTTATTGTTCAGCTAAGTCAACATGTTTCCGAAAATTTCGGTGTTAATTAAAAAGAAGGCTTGGTACTCAGCTAGAGCAGCTCCCCACGGCAGCACACCCCGCCTACCCTCTCAGTGAAATGAACGGCTTTAAAAAGAGTGGCCTTTGTCGCTCTGGGAGGCACCGAGATAAAGGCAGCAGCTTATGTAACTCTTTTAGAGAAACCGGATCCTTGCGCTCACCCCTTTCATTTTGTGGGCGAGCGCTTTGGTCTGGGATCCCACTCAGCCCTCACCATCCGCGCTGAGCTCCCGCATCTCGCCTCTACTGTCTCGCACACGTGCTGTACTGCAGGTATGTGGGTTTGGTTTTGGGTTTTTCTAAACTCATGCCTTTTTCTTCTGAGAAATGTAAAATAAGTGCATGCTGAGGTGTGACTCAGCATGTTTGGGAGGCTTTCATTTTATCTGCGTGCAGAGTGCGAGCTCATTTAAATGCAATTGGGGGTTTCTTTCTTCCCTATTTTTTTTTTTTAATGGTGGTTCAGAAACGTTCAATTTTCGCTCCAGAAGTGGGGAAGACCTCTGAGGAGGAAGAGTCAGGAGAGAGTGTTGAAAGTGATGGTGCCACACAGCAACATCTGTATGTTTTTCTGGTTGTATATTCAAGTATCTGAAAATTAGTTATTGTTTGGTCTTCAAATAAATTATCAATGCTTGCAGGTGGAAATGGGGGTACACCAAGGCTGTGGGTCTGCAGATCCTCCTAAAAGAATAGCTTTGATGAATGTAAAGGAGGGGGAATTAATTTTTAAGTAATGTTTCAATAGCTTCTTAGAAATTGAAAAATAGGCTGTTTGTATGTACTACAGCAGATGCTGAAACACTGAAGTGTCTTGTCTATGCTACAAAGCTTGCAAGTCTATATGACTGATAGATCATACAAGCCAACACTATCCCTCTCTGATGCTCTTTTCCTCAGTGAATGTATCTATATCTTTAAATATTTCATGTTTCATGTGTTGCTTTCCATTTTATCAGATGTTATGAAATGTTTGCAATTAAAGCTTTTAAGGATATAATGACTGGTAAGGGCAATGTGTTTGTGTTCCTGGTGTTCTGAAATATATGTTTCTTTAACATTCAATTCCTGGTTTTGTTATATTTTCTGATTTTAGTCTAATCAAAAGGAAATAGCTTGTGAATGGAATATTCATTATCAACTCTTTCCTGTTATGTATTTGCACTGTATTTTGACTTACATGCTCATTTATTAATTTTTTTTTCCTGGTAGACTTATTTTAAATTAGAAGTCCTATCTGTGAGACCACAACATGTAGGAAAAAAGGACATCTATGGGTGGGTGTGGCTTATTTGAAAAAGTAGAGTATTAGGATAAATGTGTGCCCAGAGATAATACAGCTTTCAAACATGACACAGCTTGGCTTGCATTGATCTACAAAAAAGAAAACTCCTGGTATCTGCAATCTAGCCCTTGTAATACTGTTTGGGATATTCTGAATTATAAAGTCTGCAAATCCCGAACATCTGTGCAAATTTTCTCGTTGACGGGTTGTTTGTTGGCTTTCCTAAAGCTGTCCCTTTAGTGCCACAACTCTTTAAGTCCCATTTGTCCAGGGAAGGTTCAGTAATCTGATTTCTTCTATTTCTCTCTGTGAGTATATTTGATGCTTTACTAAATTCTCCCCCCCATCTTCAATCATTTGTAAATGCTGTGTGAATACTCAAAGGAGTTTTTCAGGGTAGTTCACTCAGTTGGTTCACCTAAGGTTGATGACAGAAAATCATTAACTTGAGTCCAAGGAGCTACACACAGGGGTGTTAGATTCTGCTGGTACTTTTTGACCTTCGTGAATTACTTGTTTATTTTCATTTAAGCAATAGCTTGAAAAACATTAACCATACTCTTACCTTCTTGATAAAATTTTTGACTCAACTTAAAGATTTTGGGGTTTTATGTTCAATTTTCTTTTTTTCCTGTCTTGGGGTTTTAATGCATTCTTTATTTAATATTAAAAAAATACAATTTTATACTCTGACTTTTGCTGATATATTCTTCTTTGCACCTTTCTTAAGTAATCTTCTTCAAAAGTCTGCAACATCTGAAGCTAAAGCAATTTAGAAAAAGGATTTATTGACACTGAAAAAATCAGTTATGGAATATTTCAAGTCCCTGGAGGAAAATATAGTGTTTAATCTATGTGTAATTATATCTTTCTACACAGAAGCTGTTGGATTTTTTCTTTCAAAATGCTAAGTCTTGTATCAAGCCTTTACTGTCTACTAAAGAAAGCTATGCATTCCTGACAGGAAATACACGTGATGAAGAGTGACAGAACTGGCTTCATTGCCGTGTAAATAATTTGTGATGGTTGCCTGGCTGCTTACTCATAACTTTATTTTTATTGTACTGCTTACTGTAGAGCATGGAAGTCCTAGCATGTACCAGATCCCTGCTTAAGAGTTCATAATATAAATAACTCTAACAAGTGTTTTACTTATGGAAAACAACCCAGTGGGCTTATTGACTAATGCTTCATTTTAGATCAAACAGTAATGAGCGTGTTCATCCTATTACTGTAATGATTAAAAAGTTCACCAGGCAATGACACTGCTGTCTTTTGAAGTTTTTCAGTATGGCATGCCTTGGTATTCACTACTGAATGTTTTTTGTTCTTTAGTATCACACATGGCTAATGAATTGAAGCCCTGCCCATGTGATATTGGAGACAGGTTTGACTATGGAGGCCGTGGGCAGGAGGTACAAGTTGAGCACATCAAGGCGTATGTTTGCAAACCACCTGCCAGCACCGACAAAGCTGTGATTGTGATTCATGATATATTTGGATGGCAACTCCCAAACACCAGATACATAGCTGATATGCTAACAACTAATGGATACATGTAAGAAATACTACTGTTTTTGAAGTGTCTTTTTAGTAAGAAAATTTGTTGAACCAACTATTTCCTTTTTTCTTACAAAACATACAAACACAAATAATTTCACAGTCATTCTTCACCCCCTTTCTCTAAAGAGTTTCCTATTAATACAGTGAAAGAAATCTAAAATTGCTGAGTAGTCCTACCGTAACGAGTTAGTAGGTAAGCACAGAAGAAGAGATGGGAAACAGAGAATATTCTTATTCTGTATCTTTAATTCTCCATGAGCCTGAAGCAGCCTGTTTCCTTCCACCCTCTGTGTGCTGTTGTGGTAAAAATTGCAGTGAGGCTGAAGGTCTTTTCGTGAAGGGAAAGTGTACTAGCTTGTGCCAAAAAGAGAAACAAGTTCTCAAATATGTATATAAAATATGAAAAACATATTGAGTATCCTCTTTCCTGTATTACTGGATTAGTCTTCCTTCTAGCCTAAATGTACGTAGTTAGTTTTGTCTGGTTTTGGGTTTCTTTTCTAAGTTTGGTAGGATTTTCAGTTACAGTTCACTAATTATGAAATTAATTAATGAATTTTAACAGGGTAAAATGTAACTGGAAATTATACTAAGTCATCTTATTAGATGTAGAATATTACTGAAGGTTGCTGGTATAATGCTTTGATGTAGGTTAATTACTATGTGTATTCAACAAAATTAATTTGTTGTGTAGTACACGTGGCCTTCCTTTAATCCTTCCTCAGTATTACTTCATGGGCATAAAATATTTTCATTTTTCTTGCAGAGCCATCTGCCCAGATTTTTTTGTGGGACAAGAAGCTTGGAAGCCTTCTAATGACTGGGCATCTTTCAATGACTGGCTGAAAACCCGAGATGCCGGCAAAATAGACAAGTACAACAATTGTTCCTTGTCCAGTGAGGGGACATCCTCATTTCATATGAATTTTTGCCTCAGTAAAGACATAGCATTAGTTCCTAAATTATTAGTGGGTCAAATATAGCTGGATGTCCACAAATAGAAATTTCATGCAGCTCCTGGGACGAGCTTGTGGTTATGTGAGTGGTGCTTTACAGATAAAAGCAGAAGTTTGAACAAGAATAAAAGTGCCCACTGTTTACCTGTGCAGAGAGGAGAAGTGGAATGAATGACTCAAAAGAAAAGAACCAGCAAAGGCTGGAAAATGCAGCTCACTCCTGCCACTTCAGTTTGATTCAGTTCCCTCAGGGAGGCACAACTTCCATGGATTTTAGAAAGGGTGCAAATGCAGTCGCCAAACACTATGTAACTAAGTAACATTTGTCCTGCTCCTCATCTGATCACAGCTAGTTCAAAGCATCCTGCTTTCCTATTCTTTTGTATTTTGCCCATTTTTATCTGACACACAGCTTGATTGTATAAAGTTACTGCTGGTTTAGAAAAAACAATTTTAAGTTTGCTTCCACAATTGTATAAAATATTTGTCTTCCTCATGAGAGATTGTTTACCTATAAGTCACATTTGAGATAACAGGATGCTCTCGACTGCCTGTGTGTTTCAAACTTTTATTTGTGTTAGCCTACATGACAGCTACTGCTATTCATTAAATTAATTGGACTGCTGTTCATAAAATCACCTCATGTCCTAGTAACAAAGATCTAGGAAGACTGATTTTCTCCTTGACTTCTCCCCTGGAGTTTCTCTCGTATTTTAGGAATGAATAAGAGTAAGGTAGGGAGGGTTGTGGGTTGACCCCAGCCAGCAGCCAACCTGGACCACCACTCACTTGCTCCCCCAAGAGGAACAGGGGAGAGAATAAGAGAAACAAAGCAAGAAAACTCATGGGTTGAGATGAAGACAATTTGAAATGTAAGGGAAAGAAAAAATCCAGGAGTGATGCAAAAACTGTCACTCTGTCCCAGGAGCAGACTGATGCCGAGCCAGTCTGTCAGCAGCAGCCACCTTAAAGGACAGGGGAACAGGGCTAGACCCTTTAATTCACTTTCATTTGCATGTCTCAGAGAAGTTGATGTCATCCTCAAGTATCTAAGGGACCAATGTGGTGCAAAGAAGATCGGTGTCATTGGGTTTTGCTGGGGTGGAGCAGCAGTGCAACATCTGATGCTGAAAAACCCTCATTTAAAGACTGGGGTGTCCCTCTATGGTAAGCCTGAAATACTTACTACATTCTGAGCAGAATACTAATGCAGGAATTAAATCTGTAGGGCTGTTACTGTAACAAAATTCAGTCTGACATCTAGTGGAAGAAGGTGATTTTATTATAAAAAAATCTATACGCGATTTGATTTTGCACACTCACATTCTTACACTTAATAATAACCAGCAAGATCTATGTATTTAAAGAGTGGCATGTGAACACGGTGTACAAGGGACATCACATGCCATGGCCTCACTGTGGCCAAGGTTCCTCTTGGCTGGTGATGACAAAAGGGCTTCTGGGCACATCTTTTATATCTTTTAGGCAGTGGTACCTTGTTACTAATAGGAACCATTTTTACCTCTATTTCAACTCTTGCAGACGCACACTTTACTTCTCAATGCATTTATGCTACCTTTGATAATTTTCTTATAAACCTCTGTACTTCTACATAACCCAGGGCAACTTATATTAATTAGAGGTGAAAGCAAATATAAGATGATTTTCCAGAAAGCTTATTGGGACGGTTTTGCTGCACTGATATGCTGATCAGCTGAGTCAATTCAACAATGGTACTTGCCAATTTTTACTTTTCTGTCATAATAATCTCAGGAGTGAAAAGAGTAGCCAGGGTGGCAGCTGGTTAGTTTTACAGTAACTTTAATTCAAATACATTTGAATAGTCAAAATCACAATGTCAATTTGTCATGAATTCATATCAGTATAAATATATGTACACTGAAATCCTAACCATGTATGGGAAATGATGAATATTTACAATTATCTTAAAAATGGCCTTTCAAAGCTAGAGGTAAGCAATTCTGAAGTGTCCATTTTTCACATAGTTCTGTTTCTGACCATGGTCAGAAGCAGTTGCTCAAAGAAAACTACAAACATGGGGCAAGTGTAAGAATTGTTCCCTGATTTTTTCACACAGAACTGGTCTTTTCATCTGTAATGACATCACAGATGTTCCACAAGAAAAGAGACTTTTAAACAAAGTGTGTTAAATTCCATTACATCAGCTCTAACTGATAAAGATGTCTTGTAGTTTCACTGTATAGATTTTGTAGGGTTTTAGCTATTTTAGGTAGCACGATTCCTTGTACGTAGCCTTCCTTCTTTCTTAGGAGTGATCACGCGTTTTGAGGACAAATACAGTTTGCAGCATCCTACCTTCTTCATTTTTGGTGAAAAGGATGACATCATCCCACTGGAGCAGGTGAGTTTCCCATCACAGATATTTGTCTTTTTAATACTTTTCATGCTTGTTTTGTAATTTGTTTTTTAATGAAGAGAAAGTAGAAAACCAGTTTGCACTTTTCTTTGTCTTTCACTATTTCTTACAGTACTTCTACACAATTTATGTTGTTTATCCCCAAATCAAAAAGTTTTACTCTGATGTTAAAAATATTTTATGTTTCTGTTTGAAAATATGGATGATTGTCATCAGTTCCTAGGAAAAAAACCAAGATTTCAAAGGAAGACTTCTGACAGGTTTGAGATAGGAGGCCCTCTTTAGTGATACTGGTGGTCTATAAAATCAGCAGAAAGTTCCCACCTGTACCAGTAGAATCAATAGTTGCAGAAGAATTTTAAAAATCCCATAACTATCCTTTTCCTTTTTCCACTGTCCTGCAGAGCTTCTCCTTTCTGATACTCTGTCAACAGCCTTTCTCTGGAGCCTGAGTGGAGAATGACTGGAGAAAGTTGATTATCTACCAAGGGGATCAAAGAGAAACACATATTTTTATTGTGTGATGTTGCTTTAATTTTCCAAGCAAAAATGTCTGTTGCTTTGAATGGCTGATTTTCTGTCTGTGGCTCTCCTTGATCAATTTCAAATTAATTCAGTCTCTTGCCCCAATTTATTTTTTTTCTTTGAGATAAATAAGCAGTAACTTATACAGTGTTAACTACATGCTAACCTTCTCATGATACTGAGCAGTAGGTGTTTTTACCTTTACAGGTATTATTACAGTAATCCATGTAATTTTTTTGGATGTTTTATACAGTCACATGCTGAAATTCTCTGGGGAAAAAAGGCTAATTAAATAAAACAAGTGCAGTAATAGAAATGCATTTAGGTATAAAATTTGTAGAGGAGAAAACAGTGGCAAGGACATATTGTGCCTGTCTTTCAGAAAAGTAAAAAAACAGGACAATTTGAGGACTGTAAATACAGAACAGGTTAACTTTTTACTCAGTCAACATAGAACCTTCTGTGTTACAGGTCACCTTACTGGAGCAGAAGCTTAAACAAAACTGTAAAGTTGATTATGAAGTTAAAATTTACCCTGGACAGACGCATGGGTTTGTGCACCGCAAGAGAGAAGATATCAATCCTCAAGATAAACCTTATATTGAGGAAGGAAGAAAGGATATGATCAACTGGCTGAATAAATATCTTTAGGTTAAATTAATGTCAATAAGCAAAATCAGTTGTCATAGGAAATCAGAAAATAATACAGACTGGATTGCTTTAAAGATTCTTATGACCATAAAATATTTAGTAAAACTCTTCTGTAATAACACTACTTATTTGCACTTACTTTCTAAGCATAGGCTTACAAATGGCTTTTCAAATGCTGAAAGCTCTAAATGTAAAGAAGATTTTAAAAATTGGTCTTGCGTATCTTAAAATTATTAGAATTTCATGTGGCATATTTTCTGGCACCTGAAAGTTTAATTTTTTTATATCAATGTCAACATGATTAAAAATCATTGGAACTCAGCCCATGCTTGAGAAATTCTCTCCTTAAAGCTGTGTTTAGAGTTGTTCAGCTGTGAGATTTTCAGCTTCAAGGTTTTCAGGTTTTAGGTAAATATAGTTCTGGGTTGGAAGGCTGGGACATTTTCTTGGAAACAGAATATCCTATTCAGAATTCATGAAAAGAAAGCTAGAAAAAGGAAAGGGAAAACAGTGGGAAGGCGTGTATGTGAACTGAAAGAGAGCTGCAGAAAGTTGGGAACCATGACTGAAGTAAAGAGACTAGAGGAAATCACAATTTCATTATCATCTTGGTGCAAATCCTTTCATCTCTCATGTCCTCAGGCAGTTGTCCTACCTTCTGAACTTTGTTCAAAGTGGAATCTAAACCCAGATGACAACATTACTTCCTCACCTCCACGGATCCTTCCTGTATTATCAGGTTTCTCTCTGCTGTGATTTAATTGGGTATCAGGATCGGTAAGGCACAGCCCATCCCTAGTGACTAGGGGAACATTACTGTGTTGCAGTTCTTTTGGATCCTCCCAGTGTAATTCCCAATAATCACATGGTGGGGTCTTGCCCGTATCTGTGATGCTGAGGGAGATGTAGCTAAAATACTGTACTGAACATGGCCAATTTTCCCCTCAGTGAAATATGTGTGAGCCCAGAGAGCCCTCAGCTTTCACAGAATATTGCTCTTCGAGGTGCAGCCTCTCAATTGTTTCCATTGCCCCACAACATTTTTCTTCTTGCAGTTGCTACTGCCAGACATGCCTGACAGCTCCCTCATGAAGTCACATTCCCTCTGGCTGTTTCCTAGCTGGGGGCATGTGCCAGGCCAGCCCTAAGTAGTCTGTGGTGGAACCTAGCTGAACGTGTGTCTGAACTCCACAGAGTGTTGGCTTCGGAGTCGCCCAGCTCAGGTCCCAGATCTCCAGCAGTGCTTCAGCCATTGCTCCATTTCAAATCCCTTCTTCACATCACTCCTTCCCTCCTGCAATGCACCCTGTATCTCCCATGAGAAAATAGTTCTCTCTGCACCACCCTGAGTTGATATTAAAGAAAATCTCCTATCTTTCAAAAAGATTTCATGCAGACCTCTGAGGCAAAAGTGGAAAATCTTCCCTTGCTTCTTGGTTCTTTGTTGAGGAAGATGAAACAGGAAAGCCTTATAAATATGATTGCCTGGCAAAAGATGCTGAGAATATGGAAACTACAAGCGAGATTGAAATGAAAGCATGCTTTGAGATACCAAGCCTTAGTTACTGAACAACTGGAAAACAATGGTATGGCCAGCAAAAGTAATCCCCTTTTAATTAAACAATACCCTCTCCTGTAGACAGGTCCAAGGGTCAGACAAGACCCTACTAACGTGGCAGAAGAAGTCCAAAGAATAGTTTTTAAAGTTTAAAATGTAATGCAGTATGGTAATGTAACAATTCTTATAGGCTGTATGTAAATGCTATAGGATTTGTATCTTGTACTAGATTGGTTGATGAAAATTAGAATATTCAACACAGCAGAAGATTTATTGAATTGTAAAGGAGAGTCTTGGTCTCTTGCTCTCTTACGCTCTCACTCTTTTTGCTCTCTCTTGCTCTCTTGCCACGACTCTCTTCACCTCTTCACTCTCTCTCTCGCCTCCTGCTTTTCTGACCTGCTTTGAGCTGCGGCTGGCAGCTCCAAGCAGGTCCCCTATACCCATGCCCTTCACAATAAACCTCATGCTCTAAGACCTGACTTCAGAGATCTCTCGTCTCCATCCGTCCTGACTGTCCAAACCAGACCGACAAATACTAACAAATTCTACAGTTCTTGCCCTTGGTCAGTGATTATTGCTGTTCTCCAGTTTGGACACTGTACACTGTGTTTCCATCTTCTTCCTGAATGATTACAGAAGAGATGAGCCTTCAGTTCTTGGTGGGTCCAGCCAGTTCAGGGAAAGCCTCTTCAGGTCTGCAGGAAACTGCTGCCATGAGTCGTGTTGGTAGAAATAGTCCCTCCACCTTGGAGGTGAGAAGTTCCATGATCCTGCCCCTGTGCTCGATCTGTGCAGGTTCCCAGTGACTTACAGACAGACGAAAAGGCCACATAGTGACTTCTGTGCTTCCTGCCTGTCCTGGCATGGTTCTGTACTCAGCAAGAAGAAGACAAACACTTTCACATGAGAGAACTGCAGACACCTCCATGCACCGGCGCAGGCAAATCTGATGCATGTGCCTGCACAGCTCTAGGGAATGCGAAGACAACAACGCACAAGTCTTCCTGGAAGGAAGCAATGTAGGTTTGTGGTTCAGATAATCTGTAAAGTGTAAATTCAATTCCCAGCTCATGCTGGGATTCATGCCCTATTTATCAGAGTTGCTATGAGAACAGAGAAAACCCTCTACAACTATTGTTTCACATAGATTTTAAATCAAAGACTCTTGGTTTCTCTGAAAGTTATATCTTGGCAAACCTGTCCAGGTTGTTTTTTTATGTGAATAAATATTTGTCTTGGGGAATAGGGCTAAGACTTGCCAAATTACCTGAGACAGGGAAAGACTGTGAAACAGAGAAGTATTTTGCCAAAATTAATTTTCCTCAGAGAATTCAGTGTCACTTGCTCTTGGACAGGTGTTGCATTTTATTATATAGTTGGTTTTATAGAAAAAAAATGGGGTGCATTAGAAAACAGCAGTGCCAGCAGGTCAAGGGAGGCTATCCTGCTCCTTTACTCAGCCCTGGTGAGGCCACATCTGGAGTGCTGTGTCCAGTTCTGGGCCCCTCAGTACAGGAGAGACATGGAGCTCCTGGTCCAGGGGAGGACAACAAAGATGCTGAGAGGACTGGAGCATCTCTCTTACAAGGAGAGGCTGAGGGAGCTGGGCCTGTTAAGCCTCAAGAAGAGATGTCAGAGAGGGACCTCATCAATATCTGTAAGTATCTGAAGGGAGGGTGTCAGGAGGATGGACCCAGGCTCTTCTTAGTGGTGCCAAGCAACAGGACAAGAGGCAACGGGCAGAAACTGATGCACAGGAAGTTCCACCCGAGGAACTGTGTGAGTGACTATACAGTGTGTGTAGTGTGAGTGACTACACACTGTGGGTGTCTACACATTGGAATGTGTTGCCCAGAGAGGTTGTGGAGTTTCCCTCACTGGAGGTATTCCAGAACTGCCTGGATGCAATCCTGTGCCATGTGCTCTAGGATGACCCTGTCTGAGCAGGGAAGTTGGACCAGATGACCCACTGTGGTCTCTTCCAACACTTCCAGCGCTTTTGTGATTCTGAGAAATATGGTGTCTAAGAAGAAAAACTCAGAATTAGTAAAAAACTCACTATTAACATTTACTTTATTAAAAAGACAGACACACATTCTGAAAACTTGCATTTGACAATATCCTTAATGTCTAGAGAGCACTGAAATACAGGTGTGTAGATTAGACACTCCAAACTCAGGTTTGTAACACTGGGTTCTACTGAACCTGGCAACCTTGATATGAAGTCAGAAAAGCACCAAGGTGTAAACACTAGACATGTGTAAAGCCTGATCAGGAGTCTTCATGCAGATGGTTTTGTTGACCTGGATGTTGTGATGTTGTCAGTTCCTTCCTACTAACTCTGTGAGTTATTTGATCAGTTCCAAATGATTTTCATGAAACACTGAAGTCCTCAATGCAGTTTAGTTCTTCTACATTTTTAGAAAATCTGGACACCACAGAGGAGACAGATCTACTGCACTGAGCAAAATAACAAAATTGTGTGGCATGGATTAATTAGCGCTTTGTATTATTTAGGTTGCTAGCAGGTCAGCACGTAGAAATCCTGCACTGCTTGCATAGGGGTTGTCAGAGGACATAGGAGGGAAGTGGACTAAGGAAATGTGGAGACAACCAAGATGCAGGGAGTAGAAAGGCAGAGGAAATGGGCTGTGGGTAACTGAGGTTATGGGGAACTGAGACCCTCTTCGGGGCAATCACACAGCGTGTGGATGAAAAGGAAATGAGAACTTAGAAGAGCCCTAATGTCACCTTTTGTAGACTGAGTAGGATTTTGGTCACTGAGAAAGTGTTATACTGAGAAAAACTTGTTGCCTGCATGCAGAATCCTTGATGCCTGAGTGAAGAAAATTCCATGGGCTAAAGTGAAAGAGGTGCCCCAGGAAAAAGCCTCAGGGACTGGAGATAGGACAACAGAACATGGTGGAGGCCAGAGTCCTAAAGAACAAGAGCACATGGGACTAAAGGGAGAGTGGGCAATGGGGACAAGTTCCTGCCCAGCACAGCAGGTGGATCTCCTCTGTGACTGCCCCACCTTCCAGGTGCACCAGTTTCTGCCTGTTGCCTCTTGTCCTATTGCTTGGCACCAGGTTTTGGTTGCTACTTGCTGGCACAAGCATTTTGGTATCATCTGATATCTTTAATCGGTTTAATGTTGCACCAGTTTAACTCTATTCCTTAATTTGCTTACTTTTTTTACTTGCTGAACGGGAGCTCTTTTTATGGTTTCGCTTTAATCTTTATGGCAACCATTTTTAATCCACAAAATGACTCTTCAACTCTGCTCCTTTTTCTGCATTCCCTTTTGTCAAGTTAGCATTTATTGTTGGGGTATTTTTCACTGTGGTGTCTGAACTAGATAGCCACTGCTTTAGCTTGACAATTCTTCTCAGCTTCTTTGACTCCTAAACTCCAAATAGGAATGGGCTTTCAGTGTACAGGCCACAGTCAGCAATGACAAAGAAAAGCACTCCCCCCTGCCACCCCCCACGCAGTGCATGTGTATATAGCAGTGCCAATATTCCCATAAAATAATGTGCGCTCAGTCAGTGTAAAAAAATGCCTACTATCTTCTTGCCTTCAGGCAGGTGGGCATCTCTGCTTTATGGTAGATTATAAGAGACTGTGCACTTGCTTTAAAAATGTGTCCCTCTGTAGGGTGCCAGCTGCACTTGTGTGGGGAGGAGTTCTCCTTCCTCAGCTGCAACCTCTGACTCCAGGGAACTCTGCTGCTAGGTCTTGGCGGGTTTTTTTTGTCTTTTTTTTTCTTCAGAGTGGACCCTAGGGAAGGCGCAGAATGATTGCTGTGCTGGATTAGTGAGGCTTCAGGGCTAGAAGCCTGACCAGAAGTTGAACTTGATGGAATTTTGGGAATTGATGGAAGATGTGATAGAGATGACTACAGCTATAGATTCAGGTCCAGCTCATCTGAATGCCTCGCTGTAACTCATTTTGGCCACATTCACAGTCACACTAAGTTTGTTATTTCGAACTGTAGTGGCCTACACAGGTTGTGATCAAACTGGACTCCATACCTTTAACTAATGACATTTCAATGTGTTTCACTGCAGACCATGAGTGGTAGCTTAGGCTCTAGAAAGGTGTTCTGAGGGGACCATTTTTCAGGTAGTTTGTATTGTCACAGGGACACAAAACAATCTAGTTTCATTTTATTTGAGATAAGAAAAAATAGAGGTAGACCCATGAAGAGCACTTTAGTCAGAGCTCCCATGGGAAAAGCGATGGGAGTTTGGTACCTGCCTCCTCTTTATACCTTCAGAAGCCTCCAGCACATTATTTTCTGGTTTCTCATGTCTGGGACTGAAGTATATCAAAGCACAGTGAATAACAGAATGCTGAATTTCAGAAAGTCAGGAGTGGAAGGGGCTAATAAAGCTCCTTTGGAACACAGTTCCCTTTCAGACTGTTCAGCAGATGGTGACACCTGTGGCAATACATTTCCTTTCCTTCCCTTCCTGCCACTAATATATTAAGAGCTGGTGAGGAAATTTTGCATCTGGGCTGGTAGTTTGCCCAGAACTTCAGCAAAGCTATGATAATGTCATTTGTTAAGGGGATTGCAAGTTATTCCAACTGCTCTAATAAACTGTTCTTCAGTTTTACTTCCAGGTATTGAGCTTACAGATTGTTGAAGATTTCTTTAAAGTTCTTTCTTTTTTTTTTTTTCCAGAATCATTAGAAAATTAAAGAAGTTGCGAAGACACTTCAGATGGATGGTTAAACACAAGTGAAAACCCTATGTCCTTCAAGATAGACAAAATGTTATTGCTTCCTCTGACTACTCTGAGCAAAAAGCTGAAGGTAATTTTTAGGGAGGGGTATTTGCAAAAACAAAGAGATGCATGGGAAAGGATAGCTTGCATGTTGTTGTATATAGTTGCTGGAACTGTAGTTTGTAATGCTCTGTGATGTTGCTTTGCAGAGCAGCGAGCTGTGAAAGCTCTCCCTGTCAGTAGGACAGCTCAGGGAAGGTTAGCAGTGCAAGGTAAGGTGATCCTGTTGAACAGATTGAATGAGAGCTTGTTATTGCTCTCCCTTTCCTATTTTCCTCACCCAGCAGGTTGAACTCCAAATTAACTGGGAATTTGTCTTTCTGAGACACAGAGATATCCGGGGTGAAAATTAAAGGGACAGGCTCACTCATGTTGGTTATCCACTACACATGAAATCAACTTCTGGCTCCACAGGGCAAGGTGAAGTAGACCTGGCCTCCTGCTCAGGTGTATTCTTGATGTGTACAGGTTGTAGATCCTACCTGTATTTTCAGATGTGATAACCAGAAGAATGTTCTCTCTTTATAGTGGAGTATAAAAAATAGTGTAAGAAAAATTAAGTAAATAAAATGGTGGAGCCTTCTTTGCTAATGTAACTGTGAAATCACATCATTAAAATCCCTCTAAGCTGGAAAAATGGAAGTAAGAACGTTCTTCAGCAACACTATTTGTTGCTGCTTATTTCCAGCCCACTCTTTGCAGCCCTTGCTATGTAACAGCAAGGCAGAGGATAATGCTGTTGTTCTTGAGGGTGTCAAGGCTGTTGCAAGCAACCATCAACTTGTTCTGCTCACAGCCTGTGCTGGGATAAAGCTGCCAGATAGCCTTGTTAGATGGGTGCTTTTCCTAAACAACCTTAGCAGGTTATGTCATCTTGAAATGATTATTCACAGCAAAGTGGGACAGGGCTTGTACTGCAGTGACTGGCAAGAGGGTTAGAGTGCATTCAGTTCTGTCTTTTTGCCTTTGCAAAATAGTGCTGAGGCCCAGACTTAATTATCTGTCTGCATAACCTGTCACTCTTGCACATTTGTCACTTTTTGCAGATTAAATATCTGCAAGCAGCTCCCTATGGCAGGTGACTCCATACAGAGCAGCAGAGAGCACAGAACAAGAAGAGACAGCAGAGTTTTAGGATCTTTCTGGTAGGACAGGGATGAAGGAAGCAGAAGGAGTCTGATAAAGCTGGAAAAGGCAAAGAGTGGAGAGTTACCTGGTGGGATGAGGAGAGAGCACATAGCTGGCTGTGAAAGGGAAAGGTGTGGAAGATGAGCTTTAAAGAGAGCAGAGAGTGGTATTGATTGATGAAAATCAGAGAGTTGTGGGAGAAGTAGAACATTTGAGAACCTCAATGAGAAGGAAAAGTGACACTGTGAACAAGAGAAAAAGAGACCTGAGACTGGCCCTTGAAGACCACCTACACTAGTCCATGTTCATCCTATCTGTGCTGATTTTTATTACCAAGGATCTGTGGAATAAGTCTAATTGCTGTGAGGACAGCAAGCTAAAAAAACAAATAGGCAAGTGAAAGGTGGTATAGAAAAAAGTGAAAGGGAGAAGTAAGGCAGGAAATGCAGATGTGGCGTGTTCATGTGGGGAAAAGCACTGGCATGAGGGTGTTTCCTGAAAGTCACAGGCATCCCATGCCTTTACTCCACTTTTCTGATTTAATGAGCCGGGAATCAGCCCTGACTGAACACTAGATAATGCTAGCAGAGGTGCCTTGGTTGGAGAGGAGCAAAAAGCCACCAGCAGTGAGTGGAGGTAGAGCCTCTCTGTGGCGAGAGAGAAAGGGAGATCTGCTTCAAAGGAGAGGCAGTGAGTCAGCACTGGAGAGCCAAGGCAGGGGACATTTCTATTTCCAGGTGCCTGAGAGATTTGAGGAGATAAACACTTCTTGCTGTCACTAAGCCTTTCTCCATCACACTGTGAGCAATGGCACTGTGGGAGACAGGTGGCCTTATGTTGCTTTATGGTTGTTGCTGGGTGATTTGTAGATCGTATGCCAAAGTTCAAAGTTAAATTCCCAGGAACTGCTCAATTTAAGATAATGGCAGGAAGTAGTTAACAAAGTTGGTGAGATGATGGAAGTTAATTCTCAGTAAGACAAAAGCTTCTTAGGGAAAAATGACCATCTGAGATTTTTCTCACCCACCCCCTTCCCTTGCTGAGCTCTAGTTTCACTGTATCTCCAAATGTACTTAATCTGCTGGGCTGATGCCAAGTGGTACATGCAAAGGGGGCTGAGGAGAAACATGTCAGGATGTTTCGGTAGAAAGTCAAGGAGTGGGAAAGCAATTCAAAGCAGAAGGACTTAATCAGGAACTAATAAAATAGAACACATATTAATTATTAATGATTTATTTCTCCCAGCAAACTGTGGGATGGTGGGTCTGAAGGTAGGAAAAGAGATGGAAGGAAAAGGAAAAGAAAAATGTCTGTTCATGCTATACCAGTAGGAGGGAGGTGGGGAGGGCTTAGCAGACCCCTGCAGGCTGATGGGGTGGAGAGGTTACCATTCCAAGCCTTATTGCTTTCCAGCTGGCTCAGATTGATGGTGTTTGCTATTTCCATGATATCTCCGATAGCATCTGTCTATGGACTAATGACAAGATGCTTCATTCACCACTCAAAAGAGGGATTAGGGCTCAAATCGCCATTCCAGCTTGTCACTCACCAAGGAATTAAAATCTTCTTTGAATGTGGAATTTACTGACCCCACGGGAGAGCCTAAGACTAAGGAAATGATGTTTTAAACATGAGATCACTGAAATAAAATAACGCATTAGCTGGAGAGCGTTCATCTTTCCAAGCTGTGGCGGAGAGCCACTGGGCAACATTACACAGGCACCTCTCTCCTGCTCCAGCCAGATCATCACAGATACCCCAGACATTTCCTCCTCTGAAGAAATGGCAGAGTGTAGTGCAGGGACTTCAAGTGATGGCTAGGTTTTAAGGAGTTTACGTGGCTGTTATGGAAGAGGCTTTGTTCTGTATCTTTCCTGTTGGAGGAAATTGTCTACTTAATGTCCTGGTTTGTCACTGACAGCCATGGTCACAAATCTGAGTCAGGGGCTGTGCAGAAAATCACTTTGAACTTCATCTGAGTAGAAGACTGATGCTGATAGCGATGACTTAAATGAACTTACAGAGATGTGCCCACATGGGAAGACCATCCTCCTGCAATGCAAGCCTGTGATCTCTGCTGGCTCAGCTGTGCCATGAGGTTTTATGGCAGAAGCAAGCTGGTATTGAACTAAATGTGCACCGTGGTGGGAGCAGCCATATCTCAGGAAACTAGATGGTTTGGCAGTGATACACAGCCACTCTGGGTGCTCGGGATTCTGGAATAATCCCTTCTAACTTCTCTGCACCAGCGGCTCTCTCCAGCTCTCTCATAGTGGGGGGTTCTCAGCCTCCCATGAGAGAAGCCTGTTCTCATGTGATCACCCAGGCTGATGAAATCTCTTTGGAAGACTGAAACTGTATCTGAGCTCCCCCAGGAATGAAGTACAGCTGGGCAACCTAGCTCAGCTGGGCAACCCAGTACAGCTGTGCAACCTTGTGTCACACCTGCAAATCATCCCTCAGAAGGCAGCTCCCTGGATGGGCTATGCAAACTGAAAAATCTCCAGAGCTCACAGCAATGGACACATCCTACAGATCTTACAGGGCAGGATAGTAAGAAGGTAAGCCCAAGCTAGCAGAGATCATAGTCTTCCCCAAGTCAGCCATAGCTGTCCTGCCTCCTTGTTTTTGTGGAGAAGAATTGTAGCTGCAGGGATGTTGAAATTGAAATCTCTACCCCTGCCATTCATGTCCCTACAGGCTAAGGAGATTTTTCTGCCTCTTTGGATCCTGCCTGCATATCTGTATGTCTGCCTGCTATTCTTCTGTGTCCCAGGTCTCAGACATCCATGTATCCAGGTATTCACTTAGTATCATCTTCTACTAGAGATCAGTCATTGGACCACAGTGGCAAGGAAAGCTGAAGCTCAGACTCTGGAAGTTCTCCGGTTCAGAAAAATGAAGTCTTTAAGGTCTTAGATGTAACAGATCACTTCTATGGAACTCAGTTTCTAAGTGGTTGTATGAATCTGTACAATTAATGTACTTTTCCTTAGTTTAATATCACGCCCTAGTGTCATTTGGGTCTAGTTTCTGCTCTTCTATTTTTCCAGACCAGTCTTGATTTCTTACCTCTTCCCCTCAATAGCGTCACCTTGCAGATGTAGCAAGAGACACACCAGCAGCCATGCTCCTGGGAAAGTGACAAAGAAATAAGCTCAAGATGTGAATTTGCCAAGACAGCAGACTTTAAATGTTTATCCCAGGGAGTTAAGGAATTTTTAAAGCTTACTTTTATGTCTGTCTGGAAGACCTACACTTACGTACAGGCAGTGCACAGGAGTGCAGTGTTTGGTGGGGACATTTTCACTCCTGGTGCCATATGTGCAGTAGGTTGGTCAGAGGCAACAACTCAGTTGGAAGTAAGACCAGACACATCCTTTGAATGTTAATAAGTCACTTGGACTGCATGACATTTGCCTGAAAGTCCTGGAGGAATTCAAACACGAGACTGCAAACTGCCAGCCAAGCTGTATAACCTGTCTGTCATTAATATCTCTGTGCCTGAGCACTGATGGATGGCTGGTGTAACCTATACACTATAAAAAATGGCTGGTGAGTCTGACTTCCATCCGTAGTAAGAGACAGGTGTCTATTATAAAGGGTGAGACTGATGAGTATGTGAGTAACAGCCTGGTGAGAAAGAGTCGGTATGGCTCCTGTAAAGGGAAATCCTGTATCATTGCTGTGCTGGATTCTGTTGGCAGTCTCAATAAGGAGAGGGAGAGGGAGAGCAAGAGCAGAAACATCCACTCAACTGCCTGACCACTTCAGGGCTGAGCAAAGGTTACAGCAGGTTATTAAGGGCATTGTCTGAATACCTTTTAAACACTGACAGTCTTGGGGCCTCAACCACCTCTCTAGGAACCAATGGTTGACCACCCTCTTGGTAAAGAAATGCTTCCTAATGCCCAGTCTGAACCTACCCTGGCATAGCTGTCAACTGTCCTGTCACTAGATCCTAGGGAGAAGAAATCAGCCACTCCCTTTCCACTTCCCCTCCATAGAAAGCTGGAGAGGGCAGCAAGTTTCCCCTCCAAGCATAGTCCATGGATTTCTTCTGTGACTAGTTTCATTCAGCATCTTCATGGATGACCTAGGGAAGTGACTGAACTCCCTTCCTCACTTCCCAACTGTTTGGATAGTGCCAGAGGAGATCCACTCAATGCCTTGACATTAGACAGGCAGCAACACTGGGGACAGTGTCCCAGCAGCAGTGGTCCCTAGGGACTGCTTTGTGGGAGGTGTTTTGCAGGGTGCTGACCTGCTTCTCTGCAAAGATGAAGCTGTAGAAATGAGGTAGGGTAGCATGGAAAGGATCAGCCTTCCTCAGGGAGTGGGAGCATCCTTTGCCTTCCAGACCATTGCTAGAGGCAGACAAGAAGTTGCTGAAGAATTGAGAGGTAGGCAGGAGCCATAATTTTGCCTTGCTCCAGTGGTACTGACAAGTTTTGAAGGCCCTGACCAGCCTCTCCTGGGCCTCCATTTGCAACCTTTGCCCATGGGACCAGGAGCCCCATTTCACCTTGGCCCTGGGCTTTTAGTCCCTGCCTGAGCTGTATTGTGGTTTGTCTCTACTGCTTTCACAGCTGTGCCTGGCCACAGACACTGTTTGTCTGAATCCTGACACTTGGACACACTTCCTGGCTTGACCTCATACCTGTCTGGCAATCACTGGACTGTGACTGGCACTGACTGCCACTGCTAGGACTGACCCCGACCTGCAAACCAACTTCTTGGTTGGACCTTGGATCTGCTTTGCCACCACAGGCTCACCTGATGATCTGGACTCTCAGTTGGACCTGAGTCCATTCCTGAGCCTGCCTGCTCTCACCCTGTAGGAAACTATGGACAAGACTTGGCTGGATAGACTTTGTCCTGACAGCCTTTTCTCCCTTTTTCTCCTGGATCCCTGATGCTTAGGAGCAGTTGGTCCATCTCTCTGCCCTGGCAGAAGAAAGCTTTCCCAGTAAAACATATTGTCCCTGTTCCACCACCCAAGTCCCACTCTTATTCTGCAAGTACAGCCTTTTTTCCTGCAAGACCTCACCACAACTCTTCCCTTCCCAGTGTCTGTCTCCAAGCCATGTGGACCCCCAGCCAAGTCAGCCTCTTGCAATGGTACCATCTTACCAGGCTAGGGCAGGAGCTACAAGCTGAGTTGCTTCTTGAACATTCCCTAGCTGTACCTGTGGTGACAAATAAGTCACTAAGTTTCACGGGGTATCCGCTGGTTACTGGATATTTTATATTGTTTTAAGCCCTGGAGGACAGGCTTGGAGAGATGGAAAAGGTTAAAAGTGCAGCTATTGTGGATCCCTGTCCCTATGTTGGGCTGGAAGGACACGCCCCAGCATTGCTCTGAGGCAATGGGATCAGTGGTCATGGATTCCATTGGATTAGCGCTGCCCCTTGCAATCATTCTGCACCCAGTGCACCCAACAGCAGCGTGAAGGGAGTAGGTGGAAGTGGGACTGAGCAGAATGCTTTGAAGCAGATATGGCAGCCAGTGGGTGACCAGAGGTTTCAGGTGTGAGGGTTTTTGACAAAGATGGGAGACATGGTTGGGAAGCATTTCTGGGGAACAGGGCCTGGGCTCAGCATGTTGTGTTAGCTGGGAAGTGAGGTGGGACATTATACGGCATTGTCAGGAAGGCGGCCAGCAGATTCCTCAGTGATGGGGTAGCATTGAATGATCTCAGAGCACAAATGGTCTGTGCAGCTGGTGGACTCCTCTGAGCACCCTGCCTGTGCCAAGGCGAGCTCAAGGCCCCAGCTCTCTGCCCAGGAGGCAGCCCACACCTTGTAATACCCTGCAGATTGGTTTGCCTGCCTGTCTGCTGAGGCTGAGTGGGAAGAAAGGGTTGGCAGCTCACAATTATTAACAGAAGAAGTAGGAGGGCCATGGGGAAAGTCAAAGAGTTATTCCCACCCCAGCATCAGGCAGAAAACTGGTTCTGAAAAAGTCTGAGCAAAATTTAGTCCTGGAAGTGAAGGGATCATGACTGCTCTGAAAAGCTGCTATCAGTGATGGTCTGGGTTAATGCTTATGGTCAGTTTGAAAGTATAGACACAAACTGAACATTTACACGGACTACAGTATTAAAAGAGCAGTGCCATTTTAGGCCCTGGTAAAGGAACTTGACATTCATATTTCAGCAACTTTGTCTCACACACACCCTGCTGATAAGCCTACACAGCACCAGAGAGTGCTTTATTTCCTTCAAATGGCACCAAATCTTCGGTCACCCTAGATGCTGTTGGTGCCTCTGATAGTACATAATGGGAACTAAATAGCTGTGTGGGGCTAGGTAACTCTGAAACAGGAGTACAGATGTCCTCACCCAACTCCTCTGGAAATCACCAGACTAATTAGCCAGGGACATTGTGAAAAAGGGTTCACACTAAGGCCAATACTTGAGAAACTGAGTGTCTGCTGAAAGTGTGTTGGAAGAGCTGGTTCCCTCAGTGGTTCTTAAAGTACTTGTTGGAGTCTCGTGGGTTTCTCTTTGAAGGGGCAGTGTTCCTTCACAGCCGTGCATCTGACATCATCTGACTATAGAGCACTCAGTAACAGAAGATCAACCCTGATGTTTTAGGGCTATACTTGAATTGCTGCTGTTCTGATGTGAGTGAAACAGCCTGTTGTGTGTATGCTGAGAACAAGCCATAAGGGAGGAGAAGGAAGGACAAAAGGAAAGAGTCCTTTACTAGGTCCCTTCCCTGTAGCTGCTTTAGTCCAGCTGTTCCTCATGCAGTTGTCACTGCTATGTCTTCGTGACACTGGCTGCCATGTCTGCCTCTTTGAAATATTCGGGTTCTATTCTTTTCCTGGGTACTGCTTATTCTGACCCAGATATGCAAGAGACAGGATATTCATCAGCTAAACCAACAATAATTCAGAGGAGGGAAAGGATGCATTTTCATACAGTATTTGTTACATATCACAGGACATCCCCAATGCTTGTGTGTGTCAGTGTAGTGGGTTGACCCTGGCTGGATATTAGACACCCACCAAAGCCTCCACCACTCCCACTCCACTGCTGGGCAGGAGAGAGAAAATATAACATAGGGTTCATGGGTTGAGATAAGGACCAAGAGAGAGAGAAATCATCGAATACCATCATGGGCAAAACACACTTCAATTAAAGATATTAATTGAATTTATTGCTTACAAAATCAGAGCAGGAATATGAAAAGTAAAATAAGACCTTAAAAAACACCTTCCCTACACCCCTCTCTCCTTCCCAGCTCTACATCCCCTACAGCCTGGGACCAACTTCCCAAGATACTGAGGCAATTTTTGGTTACATCATATTTCCATATTCTGTCAGTGTTGACTTTGACCAAACCCTTGGTTGCCAGCAGGACAAAATGTGTGCAGTATGCGTGAGAGAGGTGTAGGTGTTAAATTACAGAGGTCCTGAAATGGACCAATTCAGACTTCATTAGCAGCGCAGGAGCCCTAGGGCCTCCAACAGCTGCCCTGTGCCCGGTGCACAGGGAATGGAGATCAGGGATTCCCACACACACATGTGATACACAGTACGTGACATATTCCCTGTTTGTGAGGAATGCAGGACAAGCCCTGCAGATGTAGTGTCAGATGAATGGCAGATCAGGGGCAAGTCCTCAGTGAAATTGCTACTTGTCAGTGAACTCCAGGTAAGGCTGTGAAAGAGACCCCTTCTCTAAACCAAAACCGCAGATGCCCATCTCAATAGGAATGGGTAACATAGGGATTCTGTCTCTCAAAAATGAAGTGGAAAATCAGGAAAACTGCTGTATTTTTTTTCCTAGATCTGGAAGCAGGTTTAAGATAGCGATTGGAGAGAAGGAGAGAGGGACTGGGGGAATTAGGGAATCTGGGCTCCTTTCCCAGCATTGCCTTGTAACTGTAACTTAAAGCAAGTCCCCAGGGACATTTCTCAGTTTGACTTCTGACTTGTGTCTCAAGTAGAGGCAACAGTCTCACACTTTCCACCAGAAGACAAAATTATACAGGGTCTGTATTCCTGGAGAGCAGTGGTCACACTACACCATTTATCCCAGTGCTGAGTTCTTGGATATTGGATAGGTTTCTTCTGTACACTCACACCACTCCCAGCTGTAATGTTCCTGCCTGTAGGGACTTTGCACATTGAAGACCTTTCCCAATTACACCTTCCAGAATGGGTGTGAAGGTGCAGCCTTGAATGGCACAAGACCTTTATGACATCAGCAAAACAATCTCACTCCCCACCTCTTATCCAGAAGCACAGGGACAGCTGGGAGCCTGACTGTGCTACTCCTCTTGCCCTCTGATTTGCACCATCTCTTAGTGGTAACAGACTGGCTCTTCACAGGTCTGTGCTGACAATCCAGTCATCTCACCTTGTTGCCTCTATGTGGAGCAGAGCACTGAGTGACAAGCCCTTGACGTAATCACCCTCCCTTCAGAGATCAGGTGAGAAGGTTCAGTCCTGTGCTGGAGACCCAGGGTATTTATGTTTATGGGAGCTGCTCTTTTCTCTTCTCTTAGACTGTCTTTCATTTCCCTCAGCCTTTCTCACAGTTCTGTGCCCCCAGAAGGAGTGCTGAGGCTCAACACTACAAGTGCCAAGCATGGCACTGGCTCTAGGGAACAGGGAGGCCAGTGCTGTGACACCTGTGTCACAGCTGCAAGCACCACTGCGTCAGATACACAAACTGATCCACTTCCTTGAGGGAAATAAAGCAGTGCTTAAGAGCCAAGATCTAGGACCTGCATGCTGTCCATGCTCCCAGGAGCTGCTTTTATCTCCATGCTCAAGTGGAAGGAGGACCTTGGCACAGGGACATACTCTGGGGGAGGTACTGAGAACAGATGAAGTGCTTGCAAGTCATCGTAGTTATCAATAATTTCAGCTTCATCATAATGCTTTGTAGTAATGAGAGGTGTGTGTGAGGCTCCTGACCCCCTGGGCCCCGAGAAGGGTCCTTGAACCAGTCATGGTTTGTGCCTGGTCTTGGATGCTCACTGACACGGGCACCTGTGGTAGCCAAGGGCAAGCACTGGCAGCCCACTGTCGTTCTGAGCCCTGCCATGAAGAATGGACTCTTACTCGGCACAGCCCCAGAGCAAGGACCATGTTCGAGCCCAGGGAGCTGCTTTGCTCCCTCAGCTGTAATGGGAGCCCCAGCTGGAGCCAAGGGCTGCACAAGGTGGGTGTGCCAATGAGTCCCTGGGCGCTTGCAATGCTATGGTCTAGAGCAGAAACAATCCAAGCCCGACCCCTGAAACACATCCCCCTCCATAAAGAGGGCACATAGATAGACCTTGCCTCCCCCTTTCCCCCCTCTTTTCTTCCCTCCCGGAGGTCACCTTCAGCAGGGAGGCAGTGTGCCCCCAGGCCCAGAGCCCTGGGGACGGGGCGGAGCGTCACGCTTGTCCCCGCAGCGCCTGGCAGCCCCCGCGGCTGCTGGAGCAGGCTGAGCCCGGCGGCTGCGGCGAGGAGAGCGCGGCAGTCGCGGCTGGCTGGCTGTCCTGCGCTGCTGGAGAAGGTGAGAGGCTTAGTACAGGCGGGAAAGGAGCGTGGGAAGGGAAGTTACAGCCGTGGCGGGATGGAGACTGGACTTGTATATAAAAGGGCACCCACCCCCCTAAAGGTTTTGGAACCTTGGGCGTAGCGTGCCGGCACAGTGCGGAGTGCACCCATTTCCCACACCGGGTTGACGGTGAGCTCGTTGGTGGCTTTGCCCTGGCAGGTTACTTTGTGCCTGGCGTGGTCCGGTGGGATGGTGCTGTGGGACTGGCTGGTTGGTTGGGAGAAAGGTGTGATGTGGCTTGGTCCCAGTGCTATTGCTGCCAGTTTCTGTCTGAGGAGGCTGCTGTGCGGAGCTCGTGCTGTTCTGCTTCCTGGGGAGAGGCTTACGGGGCTCTCCGGGGAGGCTGCTGGGTGTCTGTGCCCCAGAGGAGCAGTCCGCAGTTCTGCTACCGGCACGGTCGTGCCGTTCTCCGCAGTAAGATTAAGCACCAGCCTGCTGACCAGTGTTAGAAAGAAGCTCATAAATCTACTAGCAATAAGGCCAGAAGCAAACATTGCGATAATCTGTTCTTATCCCTTGCCGTATTAAACGTGGTTTGCACCACAGTGGACCTTTTAGGGAAAAGAAAGTGACGTTCGTGAGCCAGAAGTTCCAGCGATGGACTGATATTCTTCCACACTGTTTGATGGGATATTTCGGGGCAAATGTCCTTCTTCGCAAAATTTGCACCACAACTGAGGTCTGAAACGGCCTCACTTAAACTTCATATATTGATTATATTACAATGTTTTTACCTAATTGGGAGAGCGCTTTTAGTGACATTCTAGTACCCAGAAAAGTATGTACAGATGGTAGAGTAACTTCTTCACTATCTGTTTGATAAGCTAGTAAGACAGCTCCCCTGGAAGTTTCGCTTGTAATTTTCAGCCCTGTTGTCATTGTCATGACTTTTACAGGCCCTTTTTCTGTCAAACTGGGGACACCAGTGCAAGCCTGCTGAACTGTGGGCTCAACAATACCATTAAAAAGATAGAAAACGTCCAGTAAATAGTTCGGTTGACCTACCAGCTGGCCTCCAGAAGAGTTCAGGAAGTTTACCCAGGCCTTCTTCACATCAATATATTTTTAATGTTTCAAGAATCATCATTAGAAGGTAGATAAGGAAGAATACAAAGCAGAGCAAATGGAGAAAATTAACTTATTATAAAAATACAAATTTCACTGGTGTGTGATATTTTCTCAATTGTAGTGCAGAAGCCGTTAACAGGTGGCCAGCTCTTCAGAAATACAGCTTTCCTCACTCAGCTGATTTTCAGAGATTAAATTTCAGACTATCTCATGGCATCTCTATGTAGGAACCTCTGCAGAAACTGGAGTTCACTGTAAGAGGCAAATTGCCTCCGAACAGATCTCTTCTTTTGTTTCAATCTGTCTTAGTCTACATAGACCTGAACAGCTGTATTTATTTTTTTTTTTGTTTACAGTGAAGCTTACTTTCTTAATTTAGCATCTGGAAAATGCTAGTTTGCCTCTCACTGCTGATGTTTCCTGCCTCTGATACTTTCTGGGCATTCTCTTCAGCAAGAGTGAATGCAAAAGTGGAATCTGCAACATCAGTAACCCTTGTACTGTTATCCTCTTAGACTTGTATCTGTGTCATTAAGATGTGTATCTGTATCACTGTAGATTATTTCTGCTGCAGTTCTGTATCATCCAATGTATTAAGGCCTGCAAAGGAAGTGAGGCTATACCAGATATACATTTCTGAATTTACACAGTGCCCATTAAGCAGCATGAAGAACCTACATGTGTCTGATTAATACGACTTTTCTTTTTATTTTTTTTTCCTGTCACCCATCCAGTGCCAAACTAAAATCCTGACTTCTTTGGTCATTTGAAACACGTGTGTGTGTGTGTGTGTGTGTGTGTGTGTGTGTGCATGCACTAGTTTTATCAAGCAAACCCTAGTTTTATCTACCCAAACCCTTTTTGTGCCATTTGCAAACATCATCTGGATCATTGACAAAGGTAAAAGTATTATAACAGAGTCAGTATTTTTAAAAAATTAAAGGCTGAGAACAACAATAAAATATGGTATTTTCCACTACATTTGGCTTATTTTTAAATTAATTAAAAATGTGTGACATTGATTTAGACCAATGCCAGAATGAATTTGTACAGTAACTTTCAGGAAGCAACCAGTGAATGGGACGTTTCTGGCAGGTGCCATATCAAATATGATCCGGATAAGAACTGCTCCAAGCTCCCACCAACAATTTAGAGGTTGGTGGGAAGTGCCTGTAGGTGGGGTCCTTACACTGCCCCTAAGCAGAAGTGAACACATAGTGTGATAACAACTGAGTGAAGTGACCTGAATTACTTGGTACACCAAGTCGGTCTGAGCAAAATATGCTTTAGTAAAGGTGGTGCAAAAGTATTCAGGTAGAAACAAGGTAGGCAGCACCCATAAAAGGGGCATGAAGTGGAAGTGAATTTTTTCCCCAACACTCTCCAGTAATTTGGGAAAACTCAGGACTCATAATGGATGTATAAGGTAGTGCAGCCTGTGTGACCTTCCTGCAAAAAGAGATCTTGAGGCCACAGCATGAGGCAGGGGGTGATTCTGGCTGAATATGTGACAGGAAGCATTCCCCCTGAGACAGTCTGTGTTTTAACATGGGGGATGGGGGTACAAAAATGATGAGGCTTTAGAAAAGAGCCACAAAACAGATCTGAGAGCTGGACAGTTGGGCTGGACAATCTGAGAGCTTGGTTTGACAATTAGACAGAATGTTATTTGAAGGCATTCAACCAATAAGAAGACTGAGAGGTGTCTTGATCAGGGAGCGTAGAGATGCTTGTTCTCAATTCAAAATGTGACCACATTTTCTGGAAGCATCACATCTGTTTTTAAACTAACTGATGCAGGCACTACAGAAGCACAGTGTGCCAGATGGTTTGTGAAGTCTAAGTAAAATGTTGGTTAAATGCACAGCCTGAGTCTCAGTCCGATAGTTTCACTCAACGTAATTAACTGAAAATACATTCTCATAGCCTGTGGTTATGCCTCTGATCACAGTGTATATAAATCCTGCAAGAGTCCAAAGAAATTTAACACGTATTAAAAACCTCTTTGTCTGGGAAACTGCAGCAGCAGGTTAGGCAAATTCGGATTAGGGTATCATATAAATACGCTACAGCAAGAATGTTCACACTGGCTTTTATAATTGACCAATTGTCTTTGAATCAAGTCTGAATGACTTTTGTGAGAGATACCCCAGATGCTATTTGTTACTTGGTTTGGGTTAACGCTTTGTAGAAGGTCAGACGAGAAAGTGGACCCTACATGCCATATGCTCAAGGCCATTTTTAATAGAGCATCTTTGATATGAGAAGAGGCTGAAACAGCTGAAACTCTTCTGCTTGAAAAAGAGAAGGCTCAGAGGGGATCTTATTGGTGTATATAAAAACCTGATGACAGGGAATGAAGAAAAGGGAGCCAGACTCTTTCAAGCAGTGGTCATTGATGGGAGTCTCCACCTGTGAAGATATTGAAAATCTGGCTGAACACCTTCCCAGATAATCTGCTTCAGTACTGCTTCTAGAGCAGGGGAATTGGATTAGATGATCTCAAGAGGTCCCTTCCAACCTAAACACCTCTGTGAGTCTGTCATAGCACTGTCTCTGTTGTACAGAGATTACACTGTCTTTGGCTTTTGACATGTATGAAGTGCTTTTCTGCACTAAATACGTTAATAATTTTGACTGAAGAACCAGAACAACATTACCTAGACTAAGACATTGTGTCTCCATAGACTAGCTCCTCTTCAGCTTCTCAGGTAGTTCAGAAATATCCCCTGATGGTGTAAAGGATGTGAGATTTTTGTTGCTGTAATTAGAGATTCTTTTGAGGAGTTAGGGTTTCTTATAGTTAACAGCCTGGAAACAAGACCAGGGATGTCTTAGCTGGGATGAAGCACAGAAAGGATAGTGGAGGAAAGAACAGTTTTGAATAGGACTCTGCCTGCTGCCCTCAATACAGCCCAGTCAAATGGTGAATGCATCCTGGCCAGGGCCCTGGTGACCTCTGCAGAGGTTGTCACACTGCAAAGGGCAAATGGCACTTTAAAAGGCATCAGAGGTAGGTGCAGAGCACCTACACACACTCCACTCAGTGCTGACCCAAATTTCATCCACACTTATCTTCCTAGCTAATGGCAATGACACCTCAAAGAAAGACCAGACAATTTAGGCTATTTTCTCAAGTATGGACTTTGTCCTGTAATTAATGTCTTCAAGGGCATCAGGGGCCAAAGTCTGCAAACTGTTCAGGAGTGATTGCAGCTGGGGCTTCCTTCATATGGAACTCTGATCAGACCCACAGTTCTCAGGCCTTCAAGAAACTACTCATTTCCTCTGGCTGATCAGTTTTCCCAAGCTGGCTGTTCCACTTTAATGCTCTACTCTGTATCTGGACTGTTTGCTCTCCCATGCCAGTGGGGCCATGAATGGAAGTACTGATCCGTTCCACTGTACTGCAGTTGCCTTGAATTGTGGAGTGGAAGAATACAAGAGTTTTTGGGATTTTTTTTTTTTTTTTTTTAATTGAAAAATTTTGGGACTAAATTTTTTT
>VZRZ01007316.1:137292-148248 GCA_013398175.1 Climacteris rufus
TTTTAATTGCAAAACTTTGGGACTGAAATGTTTTGACATTGTTTTGAACGGCAAAAGTGATGTGAGAACCCAGAATATACAGAAAAGCATAAACTCCCATTCACAAAAGCAAGTTTTCACATAGTAAATAGAATTAAAGGATCATAGAAAATGGGTGAATTACATTATAAGTAATTCAGTGCAAATAAAAACATATTAATTAATAGATATTTGAAAAGTATATAACTATTGAATAATACCTAAAGTCTATGCAGTGAGAAGATGCTAAGCTTTTAGGACTAGATAGCACTAAGAAGTGGGCAGCATACAAGGAAAGAAATTTTACCCAACTCAGGTTTGAGAAATTCAGTTATCTAAGAAGATTGTGAACAATTTTCTGGCAAGAATTTTATATGACAATTTTCCTATTTGATATAGGAAAAACACTGTCTTACAGAAAAAAAATTTGATTTTTTTTTCACAAATATTGATAAAATGTGTTCTTCAAATGACAAGCAGACACCTCTCCTGTTGTTCCACTCGCTATTTAATGTGTCTTTAGCTTATATAATATAAAATATATTTCCCAGGTTTATTATATTTTAAGGTTTTTCTCTATATTCCACCTAAACATTTCTCTCAATGACACCTAAATGTGTAAGCGCTGGTTTGGAAATATTGTTGGCAGAGTGGGTCCATTTGCGGGTTCTGAAATGCCCTTGCTGTCTGGAATTTCACAAGCCCTGTTGGCTGGGCAGCAAACAGGAGGACAGCAAAGCAAAATCTCTAAAATACTTTCCAGACCCTCTTTCCCTGTGAGTTCTCCCCAGCCTTCCATTCATCCCCTCCCATGCAAACACTTGTTCAATTTTGTACTCCCTACGGACTGTACTAACTTTGACTGCTGTTGGCTCTCACACCAAGCCAAAGCCTTTGCAGAAGAGTAGAGCCAATTAATTGGCACTTCTGAATTGGATAAGATTTAGAAATGCAGTCTAGAACAGAGGGAAGGGAAAAGAAGAGAAGAGAAACTTTCCCAGAAATAGTCATAGGTTTCTGTACAAATTTTTGTAGCTTTCCTAGGTTTAAATAATTCTTTATTGTTAAGAATTACTGGATTTAACAGCAGTGAGGCTCCTCAGCAGAAGAGAGATTGTTGCCCATTTTTACTGTTAAAATAGCCAGCTCTCTCTGTTAGACAGTTTCAAGGACGAGATTTTGTAAACATAGCTATGTTGTTGTAAAAATTATCTTTTTACATTCCTTTCCCATGGACACAGATCCTTTTGATGGACATTTCTTGTAACCAATATAGTTAAAGACGGAAGTGTTAACTTTCTCCAATGTGTTGCCCATTTTTCACTGTAAAATAGCTAGTTTTCTCTGTTAGACAGTCTCAAGGACGATTTCTGTAAACATAGCTATGTTGTTGTAAAATTATCTTTTTACATTCCTTTCCCATGGACACAGATCCTTTTGACGGACACTTCTTTTAACCAATATAGTTAGAGACGGAAGTGTTAACTTTCTCCAATGATCTGTGATTTCAAAAAGTGTATATAAGAATTAAACGAAAGGGGTTTCCCCCCCTTTCCGCCCTTGCTCTGAACACAGCTCGAACTCCGGCTCTCGTTATTTCTGCGTCTCGACTGATTACCGGGATAAGCCGTAATAACAGGCATCTCGGTAATACCAATGATCTGTGATTTCTAAAAGTGTATATAAGAATTAAACGAAGGTGGGTTTCCCTTCTTCCGCCCTTTGCTCTGAACATGACAACTTTGACTCCGTCTTTTCTGTTCTGCGTCTCCGGCAGATAAGCCGGGATAAGCCGTAATAACAGGCAGCCCGGTAATAAGAGATGTGGACATACTGGAACAAATCTAGTCAGTGAAGACAGT
Organism: Climacteris rufus; assembly: GCA_013398175.1. Lineage (NCBI taxonomy): Eukaryota > Metazoa > Chordata > Aves > Passeriformes > Climacteridae > Climacteris > Climacteris rufus. The sequence continues at coordinate 139,173 of VZRZ01007316.1, forward strand.
TAACATATTGGAGTATCTCTCATAGGAGGAGAAATTAAGAGAGCTGGCTCTTGTTTAGACTCACGAGGAGAAGGCTTGGGGAGGCTCATCTTATCTGTGCATCTGAGTACCTGCAAAAACACACAGCCAGGTGTACATCAGTATCAGATGATACTAAATGACAGAACAAGAGGCAGTAGGCCTGAAACAGAATGTTTATTTTAGCATAAGAAAAATCTTTTTTAGCACAAAGGTGATTAAACACTGGAACAGGTTACCCACAGCAGCTGTGGAGTCTCCATCCTTCTAGATATTTAAAACTGGGCTGGGCACAGGACAAACTGCTCTAGTTAACACTTCCCTGAGAAGGATGTTGCAATAAGTGATCTCCAGAAGTACCTTCTGGCCTTGATCATTACATGACCTTGCTCCAAAGGCAGGAGGGACTGCTGGGCCCAAAGTACCTTGTTTGGAGGTCAAGGAGGTAGAGAGGTAGAAGTTGCTGCCAGAGGGGCCTTAAAATGCTGCCCTAGAGAACTGAAAAAGCCTTTGTTTGAAATGGGTCTGAAGCAGCTGGCTGTAGCTCAAAATGCCATTGATGTCCTGGCTTACTTCCTGTCTAAGTTTCTTGGCTACACAGATGGGTGGCTTTTGGTCAGAAATGTTGACAGACATGTGAGGTACTGAGCTCTCTTTGGCTTCCTCAGAGCACTCTGCCTTTTTTGTCATGTGCTCGCTGTGCATCTGCCTAAGGGACAGGTCTATCTCAGCTGCTGCCTCAAGAACTTTCTTCAGTAAGCAGTAGAGGTGGGTTTCTGAGCAGAGAGACAAGGTCTTGATGCAGTAGGCTAAGGAGAGCAAGAGGAGTGGCTGGGTCACGCTTGATAATCTGGGATTCTGCTAATGGTTTGCCTGTTGCCCAATAATAGGCAAATGGATTAGAGAGCTGGAGGAGGTTCCCTTCAATACAGTGGCCTTTTATGTGATGAGGGGCTTTGCCCAGAGGTGTGCTGTATAAAAGTATAAGTTCAACTCTAGCACAGCTGCAAGAGTGCTCAGGCTCCTAGTGGCAGAAATACACCCTGCCATGGCATGGTTTGTGTTGCATGCCTGATCTGGCTTTCTGTGTGCATGCTGTGGTGTTCCTGACTCTGTGGTGTTTCTGCAGCACTCAGCAATGGCCGAGACCTCAGCTGTGACTGCAGCAGAGGGAGGGATAGCAGCACCAACCATGCTAGAGGAGCTCCTGGAGATCACTGCTCAGAGCCTTGTGCGCACCGAGGTGGCTGAGCACTACGAGGTTATTCGGGAGCTGGGCAGGGGCAAGTATGGCCATGTGATGCTGGTGACCCACAGGCAGAGAGGTAAGGAACTGACTGTGCCCTGTGAACCGCTGTGCCTCCTCTACACTCACCAGGGCACGGGGCACAAGGTGGGCTGCTGGCACTTTAGGGGCAGGCACCAGGCATGGCAGGGGGGATCCCCACAGAGACCAGCATCACAGACATGTCCCCAGCCAGGAACCATCCCATTACATCCAGCCAGGGAGAAAGTGATGCCACGGGGCAGCCCAGAACATCACACAAGGCTACACTGATGAGGCAGGTCCAAGGTCAAGCTGGGAAGTCAATCCAAAAGTCGGGATCAATAGAGTTTACACATAGACACCAGCATGGATGTGATGTAGCTGCAAACCAGCACTCCCAGCACAGGGCTCAGTCAGGCAGTGAAGCCTCAAGCCTGAGCTGCAGTGGTGCCCTAAGGCCCATGGACAGAGGATGTGAATGAAGATCCTGGGTTGGCCATATGAGTGGCCTGACACTGCACTTCTCTGGTGCCAGCTAGACTGATGGGCCCATGTATCCTCAATGTCCCTTGCTCTGCCCAGTGCTCTTGTGAATGGACTGACTGGCTCAAAACTCACACCAGTGGCTTTGCCTGGTCCCAGCCCTGGTGTCCACAGGGTATAACCACCCAAACTTTGGACTAGAGACCTCCCTATTGCTGTGAGTGCCTGGACCCATGGCTGCTCAGTGGCCTCTGTCCTGCTTTGGTGTGAGTGACTTTCAGAGGAGTCTAACCTACTCTTCCCATCCCCAGGGACTCCTATGGCTCTCAAGCTGCTACCCAAAGCCAGTACCAAGCTGCACACCTTCCTGTATGAGTACTGTGTGGCACTTTCCCTCGCCACCCACCCTGCCATCATTGGCATGTTTGGAATTGCCATTGAGTCCAGCCAGTACTATGGTTTCCTCTATGAACCAGCACTGCACAAAGACCTCATCTCTATCATCAAACCCCGCGTGAGTGTTTCTACAAGGCCATGGGGACTTGGGCTGTAGAAATTGGCCCCTCTGAAGGCTGGCTGGGTCAGAGGGAGGGAGATAAAGACAATGGGCTGTGGGTCCATCTGGGGTCTGCAGCATTGAAGGAGCCTTGGGCTTGCAAGGTGAGAAGTGCAAAGGTCTTTCCCAGGGCAGAGCAGGCTGGTGAGAGTCCAGCTGGCAGGGCTGCCAAGGTGCCATGCCGCTTGTGTCTCTCCCTGTGCAGGATGGGATCCCTGAGCCAGCCGCAAAGCAGTGTGCCAAGCAGCTCGTGAGCGCACTGGAGTTCATCCACAGCCGGGGGCTTGTGTACCGCGACATCAAGCCTGAAAATGTGCTGCTTTTTGACCCCGACTGCCGCCTCATCAAGCTCACTGACTTCGGGCTCACGCGGCCCAAGGGCACCAAGCTCAAGCTGGTGGCTGGGGTGATCCCTTACACTGCCCCTGAGCTGAGCAACTCTGCTGATGCCCAGGGGGTGCCCATTGACAGCAGCATGGATGCCTGGGCCTTTGGCGTGCTGCTTTTCTGTCTGCTGACTGGCTACTTCCCCTGGGAGCAGAGCCTGCCAGATGACCCTTTCTTTGAGGACTTCATGCAGTGGCAGGAGACAGGCCTGGAGAAGGATGTGCCCCGACACTGGAAGCGCCTGACCACTGAGGCTGCCGGGATGTTGCGGAGCCTGCTGGCACTTGATCCTGCCAAGCGCGGCCCTGTCAGTGGGGTGCTGCACTATGTCAACAGCCCTTGGCGCCTGGAGGATGCGCGCAGTGAGGAGGCTGCCGTGAAATCCTAGAGCTTGCTCCCCACGGTGGGAGGGAAGGAGGGTCTCACCCTGCAAGGGGCTTTGGGGTTTGGGACACCATGGTGGCCGGGGTGTGAGAGGCCCATGGAGACCCAGAGAGCAACTTCTCTGCAGCACTGTCCCCTGCTGCCACAGAGGCAAGCTCCTTCCCTAGCCGATGGTTCTCACCCCATGACTCAGTGCTGCTCAGTGCCACCTCCTTGGGGCTTGAAAACATCTCCTTTCTCCTGGAAATGACTGTTCATGTGTGAAACATTCACATTGTGGCCACAGGAACTCCAGGGAGTTTTCGAGACTGCGGCACCTGCCTTGTCTCAAAATAGAACAAAATATGTACTTTTGTGTTTCTGTATGTGGCTCTTTTCCCCTCATAATAAATGTCTGCTGGGACCCACTTGCTGTTGGATCATGGGGAGCATGCCAGAGTTTGCAGCTATCTCAGGACAAACTGTCCAAGGCAGGGGCCATCCCTGAATGCTGCCAGGGCCTGCACCAGGACCCTTGAAGGGTGGCTTCAGGCCAATGGGGTGGAGATGCTGGGGAGCCCCCAGCATGCAGCTGTGGATGGTGGCTGGGGAATAGTTATGGTGTTGAGGTTATGTCATGCTAGCCCAAGCACATCTTTTCCCTTGTGCTGCCTTCAGATCCTAAGACAATGTCCTTCAGACTCCTTTAGGTGCCTGGTTACCCCTCTAGAAGACCTTCCCTCTCTCATTTCCTATCACTACTTTAACCCTTCCCTAGACACACACATCTCCTAATGCCCCAGTATCCTCCTAGGTGCATGTTTTAATCCTGAAAAGGGGTAGCAAGGAGAAAATTAGGGGTTGGTAGCCCTTATTACTTTTCTACCTCTTTCCAGTCCCCAGGATTATGCTGTTGGTAATAATCCGTTCCAGTCCTTAACCTGGTTCTTTTGCTGGAAACATTCCCAACTCGGTTTTCACTCTTAGGGTCTTCATAACTTCTAAAAGTGCAGTGTTCCAGCACTATACTTTCTAGCATCCAAGCCTTTTTTTTTCATCTCAGACACTTTCCTGCACACACTCTTTCTTCCGTGCTTCCCCAGCCTCTAGCTCTTTTTTCCAGCTTCTTCTCATGCACTGGCTTTTTATCATTACTTAACTTTCCTACTAACACTCCCTTTCTACTACCCATCACCTGGCAAACAACTTTTGCTCATTCCTCTTAGCAACATCACCTCCATACTACTATTTTGTACTATTCTGCTCCCTACATGACTTATGCCTTGTGTCTTCCTTCCAACTTGTCAACCTACAAGCATCATGCCAATCTGTCCAAGATGCAGTTTTCTTCTGCTTACTTGCATCTCTTAGAATCTTTCATTGCCCAAAATCATAGTAAATGCTGCTCAACTCTGGCCTGCTGAGATTTGGCTTTAATTACCCTTTGATTACTGTAGGAATAGCAGAGAAATGTTAAGGTGCCAAGCCAGTTCCTGCATGTAAAGTGGAGCAGCCCTAAAATCAATGGATCTAAAGACCAGGTAGCTGGCAAATATCCAGTGAAAAATAATGGAAAATCTGTTGCATATGCTTGCTAATAGAGGATTATAGAACACTATATGGCTATTTGGAATGAGACATTCATTTTTATAATAAAGTTGTGTTTGAGAAAGTAAATTAATAGCTTTATGGTACAGAGTTTTTGTAAGTCATGGCCTATTGATAAAAAGAGAATTTTGGTATGCTCTATTGATTCAGAAGATGCACTATGCAAAGTCCATAAAACTTAGATTAAGTGGATTGAGAACTTTCAACGGACAGAAGATAATCTGTCAGCTTGGAATGCTCGTTGGTTATTTTGTTTGGTTTCTGCAGGAATCAGTAGTTAAATGAAAACTGGTTAAAATTTCCAACCATGATTTTAAGGGAAATACAAAGCCACTGCAGGTAAAACCCTACAGTTGACACAAACATGAATAGCATGATAGCAAGAGGAACAGGCCACTCAAAGAGATGTGGATAATTTGGATATATTAAAGCAAAATACACTTCCTTACAGGCAGTAGAAATACAATCAATTATGAATACATAAGATTAAAAGCCATCCTTAAAACTTGCCAAGTCGCAGAGGATACACAATATTTCATGAGTTCTTATTGTGTTGTGCTGTCAAAAAAGGCAAATGGGCTCCTTGTATGGCTAAAGACGGGCAGACGGTAGGGGTGGTCAAATCGTTGGGAAAGGCAGCTAGCAAGATTCCTGCTGGCCTAAATATGAGCGTGGGAAATAGAAGAGTGTGATCAGTATTTGATGTCTCATGGGGAAATCCTGTGCGTGGTGTCACACAGGCAAGCTGGAAAACTGGAGGCAGCTCAGAAAAGAACCGTGGTGGGATGGTGATTTAAGGCTGTATGAAAGTCTTAAAGAAAGTAATGAGCTAAGCTATCTAAAACAGGAAAACTGGATTGTGGTTTGGTTATGGTTTAGAGTACTGAGAAGAAAATGCAACCTACTAATGACCTATTTTAAATTAAAATCCAAGAGCCACCATGAGAGGCTGAAGTCAAACACCGCAGTCGTGAGGGTTCTTCCTTACTGAAGAAACCATCATATGAGGAGAGGCTGAAAGAATGGGGAGTGTTCAGCCTGGAGAAGAGGAGGGTCAGGGTGGATCTTAGGCTTACTTATACTTCCTGGCACAAGTATAAATTGGGAGAGGAGAAGCTGGAGAATAACCCTCTGGGAAGGGATCTAAGGGTGATAGGACACATGGGAATGGTTCAGAGCTGCACCAGGAAAGGTTTAGACTGGGCATTAAAGAGCGTCCTAGAGTGGTGGTCGCTGCCCCAAGCCTGTCAGAGTTTAAGAAGCATTTGGACAGTGCCCTTAGTAACATGCCTTAACCTTTGGTCAGCCCTGAAGTGGTCAGGCAGTTGGACTGGATGATTGTTGTAGGTTCCTGCAGCTGAAATTGCCTGTTCTGTTATTACTATACTATTCTGTTCTAGTCTATTCTGTTTTAATGAATGTGTATAAATAACCAATTAAAAAAAAAGCAGCCAGAGTCTTTGCAGTGCTAGTGCGTGACAGGAAAAGAGGCAAGCTGCCTCTTGAAATGCAGGAAATTACATTTAAATATAAGAAAAATGGCTTTATGGTGATGGTGGCCAAACTTTGTAACACTGGGTTTGTGCCTATGTCTTTTGAGACGTTCAAAAGATGATTGGACAAGGCTTTGGTAAACTTTCTCTAGCTGTCTCCTTTTGAGAAAGAGATTGTAGGCAATCTTCATATGTCCTGTCTGGCATCAACCATGTCCAAATGTTGTCCAAATGTCTCCCAAATGTCTCTCCTTCAGAATTACTCAACATGGTCTTAGCAGAGCTGGGCACCAGCTGCAAAACTGGCTTGACAAGAAAGAATTATCAAGATTTTAGGATTTATTCCAAATTAAAGTAAACCTGAACTGATGGAACACCAATATCTTTGTGGAAACAGATCAAACTTTCCAGCGCCCTCAGGACCAAGGCATTGTTTTTGCAGGAACCAGTTGTGCCAATGAGGATCAGGGATTTTTTGCTGCCTGACAAAGATGATGTGACAGGCTAATGGCAGTGAGAAATGACAATGACCAGGATTGTTTCTCTGTCTTCTTTGTCACAGAGCTTTGAGACTTTGGTAGAAGGTGTTTCTGCTGCCAGAAAGTTGTGTAATGCATAGCTAAGTGATGAAATCAGCACTGTGACTGCATCATGCTTGTGATGGTATTGGGGATAGGGCTGCAATGGAGCAAACACAGATTTGAGCACAGTGGCAAAAGCCCTGCCCTGAGCCAAGTCCCCAGCCTGGGCTCCTTTTCTCAGTAGCTTGATCATAATTGCAGCTGGATTTCTTAAATCAGTGAATAAACAGACCTGGCAAAGGCTATTCCCAGGGGGTCTGAAAAAGGATCTGGTTGCCCCCATCAGCCCCGGAGCAGCTGTTGGGAGAGGCTGAATGGAACGGGGCTGCGTGCAAACACGCCGGCCCTCTGCCCGCACAGCCAGTGGCTGCAGCAGGGCTGGCCAGGGGCCCAGCACCGTAAAGGGCAACATTGCAGCCAGTGTAGGCACAAGGTATGGTGTGGATCTGGTGTCATCCCCAAAGGGGCATCAGGTGGCTCTGAAGGGGAGGGAAAGACACTGTACTTCACTCCTCTCTGGGATGGAATGAAGAGATAAATTGGGTTATTACCGAGCTCGCTGCACTATGTGAGTTCTGGCTGCAGTGGCTCTGGTCCAAGAGTGTCAATCCAGGCCCTAGTGCCCCAATGCCTGCAGCACACTGCATGCACAAGCTGGGAGCATGGATCCCATGGATTTTGGTGGGATGTGTGGTCTCTATTTCTGGATCTTCTTGTGCACATCACTACGGATTTTGCTTCCTCCTCTGCACTGTACAGTCCACATGGCTTCTCAGTATTTTCACTCAGCAGCAGCCTGGGGAGTGTGGTGCAGATCAGAGGCTGCAGGGTATAGGGAAGGTATGGGCCAGCACTTTGGTATTGCAGGGGGAAGGGCGATGGGTTGAGCCTGGATCAGCTAACTGGACAGATACCTTGATTGTAACTCTTCTCCCCGTTAGGAAGTGTTGGTAGGAAAAAGTGAAAGTGAAAGCTGTTTGCTAGGCAGAGATGTGAAAATGCAGGCAGATTTGAAAGTGGTGCCCCAAGCTGTGATAATGGTTAAGCAATGCCCCAGATGAGTCATCTCAGAATAAAAATATTGATGGTTAAAGAGAACCTGTAGGGAAATTATTTGGGCTAACCATAGATCAGCACTGTCCCCAACATACAGATCATGTTGTGATGCTGCCTGGATTCAGGATATCAAAGGTAGGGTAGGACCAGATTGCATAGTGGAGTCAATGTCACCTCTTTCTACAGAAAGAGTAATGAAAATCACTCTATCAGATGCTGGAGCAGTGACCAAAGGCAGGGCAGAGACCCAGCCTTCAGGAATTCACCTGTTAGGCTTCTGGCATAATTTCTACAAGCTTGCAGTACGTAATCATCCTTCTGCCTTGTCAACTCCAACTCTGTGTTACTTCCATCCCTTCCCACTTAAACCCCCTTAATTATCATTACTGGGACTATTACTGAAGTTTCCCAGGAAGGGTAGTATTCCCCAGCATTCCCTGAGAAGACCACGTGCTGACAACCATGTGTGACCATCCCGCACACAGATGTCAGCTCTTGAGACTGCAAAAGGACTGAGCACCAGTTACCAGAAGTGAGTAGGGGAGAGCATCTCAGGCCAGGCAATACGACCGCAGATGCAGGACTGCATGGTGCCTGTGGGTGATTCCTCCCACACTGCTTGTTCTCAAGCTTTGACTTTTACTTCAAAGACAAAGCAGGCCAGAGCTTTGATAAAAAACATAAAATATGGCCCTGTTCTGAGTAACTCTCCTTCTAAGCACATGGATGGAAAGAGAAAATAGCTGGGGAATAAAGATAGTGGGAATTTGTTACCTTCCATTCTTACTCATGCAGGGACCTGTGGTGACCTCTTGTCATGGTTTAAGAAGTTTGGGGGGTCTAGCTTTTTGGGTGTGGTAGGGGCCAAAAGATGGCTCCTGTAAGGAGCTTCCAGAAGCTCCCACAGCTGTCCAGTCAGGGCCTATCTCAGATGGCTCCTGGGAGATTGATGTGCTGTTTTCCACAGTTGGGCCAATTAGGAAGGACAGAAACACCTCTGCGACAGTAAATTTAAGAAGCAATCTCTGTAGTACGCATGCGCGCGCCATGTAACCCTGTAGTCATGTAGTTAGTAGATTAGGCAGAGGAGAAGGAGTACAGCAAATAACTAGGAAAAACAACTGAAACATCAGATATGAAAGCCAGCAAATAATGCCAGTCTGCCAAAGAAGAGAAGCAATGGAGGAGGAGGTTCCTGCAGCATCGGAACTGATACATCTTCAAAGCCTGTGGTGAGAGACTTTAATCAAATTTGGAGCGGAGA
>VZRZ01007316.1:148535-201353 GCA_013398175.1 Climacteris rufus
GCGGGCTGCGTGCCAACTTCTGCAAACCGTGCCATGGTGCCAAAGGAGAGAGAGAGAGAGACCCCTCCAGGTATAATTGCTAAGAAGAAGGAAACACCTGAGCATCTGAGGACTAAACTCATTAGAGATAAAACCCCCTCCCTGGGTTCCCCTTATGATCTGGGAGGAGAGAGAGGGCTGTGAAGCTTTTGGGGAAGGGGGGGGAATGGGAGGACGGCAGAGAAATGAATGTTTGGGAGATGTTCCTTTGTTTTTGCTTGCTCCTTTTACTCTGTAATAAATTCACTTTATCACTTAGAAGCTCTGACCTTGTCTCAGCCTGATTTTGCTCCTCTACCAGCATTTCTGATCATGGGTTTAGTAACACAGTTCAATTTGGAAAGGGGGAAAAAAGCAGTCTTAGTGGGGCCTTGGCCACTGGCCGGGGCTAAACCACTACACCTCTGCAACCCAGCTGATGTCTTCCAGATCTTCCTCTAGCTGAGAAGCTATGAGACGTCATAAAATGCCATTGTCATGCCAAAGAGTTGCAGGATTGAAAATGACTGGATCAAAATACACCTGATCCCTGACAAGGAGTTTCAGCTCTTAGCCTTTTTTTTACATCTATCCTTCATCCCTAGGTGGAGATGACCAAACCATAGGGAAATGCCTCAGATACAGAGATCAAAGGAACTGCCTTGGTGTTTTTCACACCCTGTAGCTTGGGTTGCACAGTACCTTGCTACCCATACTGTAATTTTAGTTCCTCTTGGGCTACACTGGGCTATCTGTGTCAATGCTGACCACAAGAAGAGAAGTGACTACTACTGAATCCCCTAATGGCTAGTATCAGCTGGTATCCTAGCCTTCCCTACTTAGGATGCACTGAGGTCTGACAGCCAGGAACACCAGCCAATAGTCTGGGCTTGCCCATATACAGGTCTGCCTGTTGCTGTTGTGCATTTGTTTTGGTTTTTTTCCCCTGGGCTGACAGGCAGCTGGGCATGTTTGTAAGCCCTGTGCCTTGGCTCAGCTTCCTGCAAGAGAGGGAGGAAAGGGGATTTGGCCTGGCCCAGGGTGGTGACAGAAGGCAGTCACGGTTGTCACACAGACTAATTGCACTTCTAACCCTCTCTGCTGTTTACAAGCTGCCCCCCACCAAGGACTCGTGTCTGGCTGGCACCTGTGTCTCAGGGTGGAGTCACACAAGGCTCAGGCTCCCACTCCTGGCCCTGGAAGCCACCTTCCGTGTGCTAACTCAGAGTGCAGTTTCCACCTGAGCTTTGCTAAGCTTTCTTAGAGGATAGCGAGAAAGATGATTTATGAGTGAACAGATTTATTTAAGTGAGGTGCTTAGGAAAAAATTTATCTTTAGTGATAAAGCAGTAGTTTATTTAGTTTGTATCTGACATCTAGCTTTACAGAGCTGGCTTCAAAGGAGTTGTGTTCCCATGATTAGAGGCTTTGCAGATGTCTTCAAACTGCCATTTGAACCTTGTCCTCTCCTTGTCCCCAGTGCTGCCCAGTGCCTGGCTCAACCAGTTATCTTCCCTTCCACTGGTGGAGTAGGAGATGGAAGCAGAGCAAGCACAGAAACATCCAGATGTTGGCTGACATATGCTGAATCTGCTCTTTCCAAATTCAGGTAGGGAAAAAGTGACAGCTTTCTCATCCCCTTGTTCTGTCATTAACAGTTGTTGCAGCTGACATTTGCCTTGAGATATTATTTTGTCTTCCTCTTCAGGACTGTATATCTTGCAGAGATTGCCAAATGCAGAGCTAACTCATAATTGTCTTCCCCCTGGGCATCCTGGACAGGCTTAGCCCATGACAATTCCTTCAGCAGAGCCTCTCTCTGCTTTACCTTGCACCCCTCTCCGCAGCTTCTGTCTGCTCAGCCCTCTTGGAAGGAACCAAAACACATTTAATTGTTTGTACCTTTATGACGTGATAAGCCCTCTGTTACCTACAGGTCAATTCCCTGATGCGTTTCCTTGTCCAAACCCCTGAAACTGAGCAAGATGAGCAGATCGTAAACCTCCATGCCTTTGAACTAGACAACAGAGATTGAGTGCAGGAATTTCACAATACACCAGATTTATGCAGTGGGTTGAACTAGAGACAGACACAGGACTGCCCTAGACCAGGACTCAGCATTGTTACATACAGTGTGTCACGGAGGCATGGCAGGAATAGCTGTGCTATGCTCAAAGGTACAGATTGTCCCAGGTGCATGGTGAGAGCTGCTCCATGGATATGAGGCTTTGGTAAAATTACAGTGCTCATGCTGCTATGGATTAACACCCCTTATGCTGGGGACTCTTTTCCTCCTTCAGCTCTGAGGAACTTTTGGTGGTTTTCCTTCTGTGGTACAGTTTATATTCTCTCCCTTTCTTGCTTTTTGCTCAATCTCTCTGAGTCCCTCAGCCCTGTTTCTGCATCACTTGCCCATACACTATTACACCTTGCTGGGGTCATCCTGGTGCAAAAGAAGTATCTCTTGGTATCAAACCCTGGAAAACTTTTTATTCTCAAGAAGCAACTCAGGGCACTCCATGTAGAACTCAAAGTCTCCTTTCACCCATGTGGGAGAGGTGCCACTCATTTGGATCAGTTCATCTCGTTGCACCACTGCTCTGGGTACTGTAGCGAGAAGCAGCACGCACTTGTGCTCTCAGGTTCCCCTCCCTCACACCCACACTGATCATAGTACTTCAGAAAAGGCTGCAGTGCCCTTATCCCAACAGGACTCTTTATCCCTCAGCTGGAAACATAAGAGAACACTTACACAAAGTGCAGCTGCTGTTTGGGTACTGCTGGTAGTGGGGTAGGAGGGGACTTCAGCAGGCAAGCTGGGTGGCTTCTGTTCCCAGGGCTGGAGGAGGTGAGTGCAGAGGGAAGCCGGACCTCCTGGTGATTCTCTGCATGTCTTTCAAGGTAGCCATTGCCAATCTCTGTTTGAGTTTGCTGTTGCTGGGCTGCCCCAGGAACTACTGAACTGATTAGTCTCTTCTGTACTGCTCCATAATGGAAATCTGGGAGTGAAGTGGGGGCCATGATAGGCAACGATTCTGCCCTACCCCTGAGCAGCCTGCCAGCCTCCCACTGGTTCCTGACTGCACAAGGGCATGTCAGGAATTGGATAGGGTTGGCAGAGACCTGGCTGTAACAGGATGCCCCTGTCCTTTCCTTTCTTTCTGTGACAGGAGAGAGATGAGTTTATGGCATATGGTGTATGGGGGCTGCCAAGTGGCACTGGCCAAAGGAATGGTGGCACCTCAAGAGGGGAACTTGCCACCCACCACCACAAATCAGTTTGGTTCAATGAGTGGAAACCTCACTGACAAGAAGCTTGGACACAAAGCAAAGTCCTGAGCTGTAACTTGGGAACAATACTCAGTAATCCTGACTTCAGGTCTCCTTAACCGTTAGCTGTATCACTGTTCTCCCAGAGTTAGGCAGAGAATTGCAAGTCCTGACCCTGACTTCTCATTTTGCTTTCCACTCATTCCCTTCTTACCTCATGCTAAGGAAAGCAGGAGCAATAATGTCTGTATGGACTCAGGTCCTGTTTCCTGTGTTCCCAGTTTTTGGCACAGCTACTCATTTTGCCAAGCTCTGATACAAATTTTGCTGTTGTTCTTTAGTGGCTCATGGGACTGTTTTCAGCTTGCTAGTAGAGAGAGGATGGCTGGGTATCATCCATATGATAGAATTATATAGGGGAGAGTAGCAGGCCAGGACCAATGCTCAGGTTGGATTAGGCTGGATTTCACATGCCTGCTTCTAAACTTTCAGCTTCTTCTTAAGTTTTGAGGACAATGGCATGAGGAAACTGCTATTTTCCCATAGGTAATCCTAATTAGATGAGGGTAAAGAAAAAGAAATTAGAAACTCTTTGCTAGAGGCGAGGAATCTTTCCTTTCCAAGACCAAAACCAAAGCATTTCAAGGCTGGCTCACTTTAAGTTGGATAGTGTTCAGCCCTTTTTTCCAGCTCTTCCCTTTTGTCTGGGGTCTCATGGGATACTGGAAGAAATTTCCATGATGTTCACAAAGCTGTTCCTTTGCAAATCTCCCTCAGTAGCCTTAGCTTCATTGCCTTTGTGATTTGAACATATATTTACTTTAGAGATAAATTTGGTCACCATTTCATTGACAGATAATTTTCTTGCAATTAGGAACCACAGGCCACCTGTCAGCCTGCAGACAGGAGAAGAGCTTATGTGGACACATATTGCTTAGATTAAAGGAGTAAATCTCATCCTTCTGTGTAGCTTGTCAGGCAAGCACCAGAACACCAGTCATATCTGGGCAGTCACCAAAGCAGATGATTTCCTGCCTGTGTCATGGGGCTGAAAAGAAGCATTTAAGAACAGAAAATCAGCCAATACCTGTCTTGAGACAGACTTCACAGCCTCAGAGATGAGGAATTTATTGGATTGTCTTCACCCCCCCACATTTTCTTTTCTTGTAGTGCTGTCACTAGGCTAGTGATTAGGGAATAGCTGAGAATAGTTGCTGAGAAAGGGCTTTATAACCTTCTCAAACCTCACTTTTTCAGGCCTACAGCTTTGCCCCAAGACGTAGTTATGTTAGTATGCAGAGAGGATAAATGTATGTGTTTTCTGTAGGTGAGTAAATTGAACACTAGATGAATTCAGCATTAGATTAGGAACTGGTAAACTGTGGTAGCATGTAAACGGGTCTATGTGTAAATTATTTCCTGCACCCCTGTTCTGAATCCCTCCTCCATGATGTACACCCACCTTATGGGTGTACACTGTTACTGGTCACTCAGGGCCTGACTTTCAAAGCAATCCTGGCACACAGAGCAGAAACCAACAGGACCAAGTCTCTGATGTGGCCAGTCAGGACACCAGATCCACTGAATTACCCTCACTGTGTGTTCAACAAGACCTCTGCTGTTTCATCTGTGGCACTACTTAAACCCGCACAGGAAACTGGCCTGTCTTCCTTTAATGACCTGGAGCAGAGGCTACAGCTCAGATTTGGAATTAAGGATTATACTCCACATTTATTACTGCCAGCGTGTGGTCCTGTCCCCATTCTGCCTTATCTGCAGAACAATTTCTTGAAGCAAAGTACAATCTGTTTTTTGCGTTACCTTAAAGGCACTGTTTCACTACAGGGATTCTCATTGCCACATCTCAGTCCCTTGGATGCTCACCCTGTTGCATTGCAGTAGCTGAAGCTTCCAGTGCTGGGAGCACGCCAAGGATTCAAATACCCATACCCACTATAACTCCTGCCTCAGGAATCCAGATTTGCCTGGGACTTAGTAACATGACCTGTTTTCCACCAGCTCTAAAGTGCTCCCTCCAGAACTGAGTTTCATCTTCTCCCATACTTAGTTTCAGCCAAGAAATGAACTCACTGCAACAGCCACTGAACTTTCTTGTCCCTGTTAGCTTCTGCACTTCTACTCAAGGGCATTAATATTCAGTGCTCAGTTTTGGAACACACCTTCTGTTCTCTGCTCTTCCTAAATAATCAGGAGCTGGAGGTTACATACTTTTTATATTAGCAAAAGAGAAGAAATTGCTGCAAACTTTGTCAAGGAGGGAAGGCAAGTCTGTGCTGATATGTCCATCTCCTGGACACTTGCATGATCCCAGCATGAAAAAGCAAGAGAAAGACCTTGAGTCAGAAATGAAGCTCCCATGTGATTTGTAGCAGTAGCTTTTCTTAGGGGGTAAGAGAACATAGCTGAAAGGCAGTATATCAAGTATTAAAAGGATGAGCCATTGCAACCTTGTGCTGAAGTTACTCAGATAAGGATGTTTCCTGAGTGTATTTTCAGTCATTTCAGTCATTCCTTCCCCAGTGCTTGCCATACATCACCTTCTGTCCCTCTGTGCTCATTCCCAGTCAGTAGCACTTGCACTCACTTAACCTTAACTATTAGTGCTGCCCTTAAATCAAAGGCAGTGCTGGAAACTTGCCTTTCCCAGCCTTTGGCCTTCTTCCAATTACAAGTGACGCGTTAATGAGAAGACCTCATATCTAACTGTCTAGTCAAGGCACTTGCAAAATGCCAGCCAGCACAGTAGCTGGATGTGGAAAAAAGAAACCAGCTAACGTCAGCTCAGAGCAAGACTCAAATGCAAAGAGCAGCAGAGAGCAGGGAGAATCGACGACCACTGGGGATGAGCACATCAAGAGATGGTTCAAGGGTCCTTGGAGAAGCGTTATCTCCACTGGAAAACCCAGCTGAGTGTGAGACCATCAGCTCCTGCCAGTGTGTTATGGTACACACACCTGGCAGCAGGCAGCTGAGGAGTCAGTGGTGCACACGTGGCAGAATGGGCAGGAGACTGCAGAGGACTTTTCACTTGTGAGCTGGGTGATGAGGACAGTCAGTGAGTGATGAATACGAGCAGCTGGTGGGGAATTTCACCACGAGACACTTCAGTTAGTGGGAACTCAGCAATTTTAATGCTGGGCAGTTTTTTTATTATACTCTGAGAACTAGGTGCCATAAAGCACATAAATCAAATCTTGAAACTGAGACAGTGTGAGACCCTGATGCCCTGAGATCAGAGCAGCTGAGCTGATACTAGATAGTTCCCTGTGTACACTGGGCTCTGTTTGTGCCAGCAGGGAAACCACTCCGTCCTGATCTGGAGTGAAAAATAAATGACATTTTTTAGGAATCAGCTTGGTTACTTATGAGTTTGAGAGAAACAGATGATTTTCTTCACATGGTATAACAAGGTACTATATTGTGTATCAGAACTCACAGAATCTTTAAATTCAAAACAGATTTAAAAGTATTTGAGTTATATTTTGTTTTAAAAAACAAATAATTTCAAATTAAATGTGAATTCAAGGAAATATTTTCAAAAATTTTAATTTAATATCCAACTAAAAAAATATTTAAACAGGGAAAACAGTGCTGCTTCAGTGGCATCTTTGTAAACGTTAATGAGTTAAAGTTTTTTTTCTTATTGAACGGGTACAAGATTGACCCAAATATAAAACAATTTTATTAGTTTTCTCACAGAAATGAAGCCATGGAAAGAATGTACTCTTCCTGTAACTGTTCCAGGAAAAGAGGTACATCTAAAGGCCTCTCTAAAAGTCTTAGCTACATAATTTTGACAATTGCCTTGTGAGAATCAGAAACAATCTGACAGTTCACCTGTGCTAGCCAGTTACTCCTTGCTCTTTATATCAGCTAGTTTTATCTGTAGCACAAAGTTTGAAGAGCTTGTCTTGATATAGTTATACTTCCACATTAGACCAAATGTCTAATCTGATCCGATTTCCTGTCTCTTAAAAAAATAGAGATAAGAACAGGACAAGCATATGGCCACAATTCCTCAAAGACACTTCCCAGCTCTCAGCAGATTTTGGCTTAGGAGGAGCCTGCAGATAGGTGGAGCCTATAAGTGTAGTGGTCCTTGACAGATTTTTTCTCCCCCATGGATTTGAGAATGAAACTACATATTGTAGTGCAGGGAAGGGAATTCCTTGGCAGCACAGCCAGCTTGTACAGAGAAGGAAGAAATCTCTCTTGATTTGGAGAAGGCAGAGAAGTGAAACCCCAGCTAAGCAGAATGGTAACTCCTGACACACGACCACAGTACAAACAAGTAACTGCAGAAACCTGGGCAGTAAGGAGCTAATGCATCACTATGCCTTGAACACCAATGGGCATTCAAGCAGGCAGGATGTGCCTGGGAGTACAGAGGTAGGACAGCACCTATTTGGGGCCAGCTTCCCTGTTCTGGTCCATGGAGACCACACACAGAACAGCACAAGAGCAAAAGTGGGGTCTGGGACCGGGGAAGACCAGTGGGGGATCGAGACCACCAAAAGACCCTCAGGGCCCCCTGACCTTTCCAGAAAGGTCCAGAAGAATGGACTGCTCATACTGCACATTTACATGACCCAATGTAAATGTGAGAGACCCAATCCCAGGGTGGGGAAAACTTACCTGTAAGAATGCACCCCCACAAAGTTTGGGCAGTGCTCCCAGGGCCCTGGACACCCTGTGGGCTGGATTGATTGATGCTGGACCCAAGACTGGTGGTCTTTCCTCTCCTTTCTGATCTCTCTTTCACTGTCCTCTTCTTCCCGCTTTTCTTTTAGTCTTATATTTCTCTATTAGAAAGTAGGGGCAATACATTTACCAATTTCCATGCTGAGTGTGTGGTTTGCTAATAAAACTTTGTGAGCTTTCTTTTCTGGACATTCTTTTTTGACCAGGGGCATCTACAAATCTTAGGTGCTCCCTTCTGCATAGGAGTGGGATGTGACAGTAACCAAGTCTAGCATCTTAGTTCACTCCTAGCATTCTGAAGTTCCTCAGTGATGCTCCCTCTTTAGTGACTGCATTGGAATACTTTGAAGATGAAGCTGAAGCAGTCATGATTTTTGCTTGTTGGCAAAAACCACTGTATCCCATTCTGAGCCCTACTTCAAACAGAAAGAGTTAAATACACACCACAGGTTTTAAAATCCTGTGTTACTCAGCTGCTCAACTTTTCTGAGACGGAGAGAGAGCTTATGGTAGTACCTGAACCTATAGAGCTGATGTCTTCAGCAGTCCATGACAGGATTACTTCAAATGACATCTATTTTCCTAATTCTAATATTTTATATTTCTTTACCTGACTAAAGTTCCTAGTGGTCACCATTCCTGTAAAGTTATCAGATTGTGCTTATTTCCTTCAGATTTCCCAGCTTCACTCTGCTCACTCCATCTCTGCTTGCAGAGACCTTCTTGCTTGTACGCTGCAGGAGAGCTGTCCATGCCAAAGAGTAAGGACTCCTTCAAAGGCCTTCTGAAATTGTCTTTCCAGACAACTTCTGTCCACTGTTCTCTTCTAGAAAAGAGAACACTCTTCCTTGGCTTCAGTGTACCCAAGCAAAAAAAGCAGAACAGGCCCAGCCACAGTGACCAGGGTCAGTGAAAAGTCAAGATCATCAGGCAAGACCAACTTGACAAGGCAAGACTAAGGACAAGCCAGAAAGTCAAACCAGCATCAGTATCAGCAAGGCACAGGCATAGCTGAGACATTGTTCAGGCAAGGAGCAAGGGTATGGGCTGAGCTTAAATGCAGCTCTGGAGCAAAAGTGGGAGAGCTTCTCCTCAGCTCTCTCACCCCCAGCATTTTCCCCAGCAGTGTCCCAAGTTCAGTGAGCACCCAGGCAGCAGAAAGCTGGCAGAACTGTCTCCCTCGGTGCCTTTGCTGCTGCTGTTCAGCACTGTGTGGCAGGAGCCTCACCACAACACAACTACTGGTCCCAAATAGCTCAGGGAGGAATCTCACAAGGAATGTGCATTCTAGTGCATGTACACCAGGCAGGTATCGCAGAGTACATATCTCATGGAGAATGTACTAAAGCTTTACTCCACAGTCATTTGCGTTTAGCAACTGTCTCTTTTGTATCACAGAGATGAGTTGCTTATAAACCAAACACCGTCAGTCCTTTTAATTGGCTCTTTAACATGGTGAGAAATGTTCTCTGGCAGAGGGTTCCTGGGAAACCCTCCAAGATGTGAAATGGAGAGGTACTTCTATGCAGGGGGGACAAACAAGGCTAGCCTCACAGACCCAAAGCTCACAATTGAATCATCCCTCCTCAGATGATGGTGAGTCCAGAGGGTGTAATAACCATCCCCACGGCCAATGTAACAGCAATTTATAACAGTGCAAGGGACAGTCATGCCATCCTGCCACAGAGGGAAGCAGCTACCACAGTGCCCTCTTTTCCGTGCAGACTTAGCATAAAGACAAACAGCCCAGGCAGGTTCTGAAGCCAGTCAGCTTAGGTTGGCCTAGGTATCCCAATATCCAATTGTCTTGACAATAGGGAGAGAGCTAACAGACCTGAATATTAGCAAGACTGCTTGACTCGCTCCACTTAACACCCTATCTGTGAACTTTGCCAGAGTGTATTATTCAGATGGGAACTACTTGCAGCATGAAGCATCTTTCCTCATGCAGTGGGCAAAAATGATCAAAAAGACTTTTTTTTTTACTAAACAAAGGAAGAATGAATTTGTATTAAAGTGTCTGTAGAGAAACAAGAAAGTTGTTTCACAGCTGTGCTTAACCCTATTCTTGAAAAAAATCCCCTCCACACCGTGGCACACCTAAAGTAAAAAATCTCAGCCCTGGATGCACAGCCCCCACAGCTGCTGTGGACCGAGTGTGGCTGGGAGGGAGCGAGAGGGGGATCCTGGCAGCCCTGCCTTGTGCCCCTGCAAAGACAAGTGTGTCAGCACGGAGTGGGAGAGATCGGAGGAGGAAAGGAGCCCAGGCTTGGGAACGCAGCAGGAGAGACCAACAGACGAGGCTGGAAAAAGTCGGCTGGTAACAGGAGAACCAGAAGTAGCAGGACAGAGAGGCAGGGCCAGGGCAAGGGTCCTAGGAAGATGGGAAAACTTGGATGTAAGAGGGCACATGGAACTAGTCATGAAATCAGCTCAAGTAACTGAGCCCTCGAGGGGAGGTTGTAAAGATTTTTGTCTTGCTTATGACATCCGTGTGCCGCATCAGTGATGCTGGGAAAGACCCGCCGGCTACCTCAGCTCGCTTGTAAAATCCGTATGCAGTCTACTGCCGCCGTGATGGGCATAGGTTGCCCTCCCGCGGTGAACCTTGCATTGTCCCTAGTCACGGAGCAGTTCGTGAACTGTGGGGATTTGGGCCTGTTCCCAACAAACCAACAGGCAAGGCTTTTATTTCCCAATGGTTACAAACACACCGTGATTAATTTGAACATCGGTGTTCATCTCCCCCAATCGTGTTGTTATTCAGATGTTTCCTGTTTTGTTTGACCAGAGCCAGACCAGCACACAAATTACCACTACTGGTATTCCCGTTGCTCTGCCAAAGCACAAAGTTAATTACTCCTGCTGTGAAAGTGGAGTGGAGTTTGAGCTGCACTCATTTCATTAACTTTGTTTAATGCATGTTGCACGCTGTGATGAAAGCCCTTCATCTTCCAGTTGCCTCTATGCAGCAACGACTGGCGGTGCTAATACTATGCATTTGTTATGCTGAAGAGCAGAAGTACAAATCCCTGAAAAATTAACCACTTCCATTTCTTAAAATTTTGTCAAAGTTCCATTACCAAGCTTTGGACTTCCCATACTAAGATCTAATTTGACCATTAGCAAATATATAGAGAGCACAAAATGTTTATTTCTGTAAGTCAGGTCAGCAAAGACACAATTTCAATTTTCAGTGTAATTCATCCTGTGTTCCTAGGGGCTTCTGAATTAAGTGACAGTTTACAGTCAAAACCTGCCCTGGGAAGAAAAAAAACCAAACCACAAAATCAATACAGCACCACCAAGTTCCGGTCTCAGCTCATACATCCCTAAAAACTTCCAGCAGATTCTGCTGAGGATCTGTCCAAAGTTGCTCTCAGCTCCAGGTTGCTGTGAGCCAATCCAAGTGCCATCCACAGGGTACAGTCGCAGCTTTCCCCCGTCCAGTTGCAGCATTGCCTGCACAGAGCCCTCCCTCCTCTGCCTCTATATCTTGCAGTCAGGTCATCCAAAAGCAGAGCAGCAGAAATGGTGGGCAGTACTGCCCATTTCTTCCTATCACTCCTTTCAGAGGAGTGAGAACGCCTAAGCTATGCCAAAGGAAAGGTAACTGAAAAGGTGAAACTTTGAAAGAATTTAGCAATGGGATTCACAGATGTGGACAGTCAGGTGTGCTGGCTGTGACTGGGATGGAGTTAATTTTCTTCACAGTAGCTGGTATGAGGCTGTGCTTTAGATTTTTGACCTGTAAAACACTGCTGAAAAAAAAATCCACTATTGCTGAACAGTGCTTGCAAAGCATCAAGGTGGCCTCTACTTTCTCACATTATCCCTACCTGCAGGAAGTGGGCTGGGGGTGTGCAGGAGGCTGGGAAGGGTCACAACAAGGCAGATGAGCTGAACTAGCCACAGCAATAGCCCATGCTACATCTCCCCCAAAAACCATTACATCTCATGGAGCCCTGTTTTCCTGGAGGTTCATGAACACCTGCCTGATCCTGGGAAGTGGTACCTGAATTCCTTGCTTTGCTTTGCTTGCACATGGTTTTGATTCCCCTATTAAAATCACTTTATCTCAAGTTTTCTCACTTGTACTCTTCAGATTTGGTCCCTCACTGGACTCAGGCAAGAAGTGAGTGAGCAACCGTGTGGGGCTTAGATGGCAGCCGGGGTTAAACCAGAACCAGAGGGGACAAGAGGTATAGGGGACAACTAGTAAAATGGGAAAAACTTTTCTCACTTCCTTTCTATCACATGCAGAACTTCACTATGAGGTGAAAGGGGTACATTAGTACAACTACACTACTCCCTTTTAGTTACAGCTGTTTTCCTTCTGTGTTAGTGAACAAAGGAGGAGATGGCTCTACATGAGCCCAGGTAGTTATGGGCTTTTAGATTCACACTTAGAACCCATGAACAGATTCAGAATGCCAGATTAACTGTTGTTGTCCACTGAACTGCATGTAAATGAAGATAATTTGGAAAAAGGCAAGAGAGTAATGACGAAACACCCACTCCTGGTTTTCTAACAATGACAATAGAGCTTCAGGTGATTTGTCCTCAAACAGTTCCAGAAATATAACCAGTCCCATAACTGGTGCACTTGTTGCTACCCTTCTTCCACTACCAATGCTCCTTGAAGGACTATACTGAAGTATAGTCACAGCAAAAAAGAGTCAGAACACAACCTGCTAGTAAACAGTGGCCAGTAGAGAGTTTCCTCTGTCCTATGTAACCCAAGTAATGCCAAGTTGATGTTTACATGTCACTTGCCTTTGAAACGTACAAAAAAAAAAATTGTACATTGGTTCTGGCCTACTTCTTGTTTCTTGCCACCAGTTTCACAGGCAAGGCACCTTACTAAAGAATTTTACTTTACCTTTCTAAGATCATACTGGGGATCTTTTAAGTAAATGCATTCAATTGTGGTATTACAGACAAAGTTTTGGGAAAACCCCCCACCTGGCTGAACCCTGAAAAAATCCCCTCCTTAACCCCCATAAATCAGGAACAGGGTACCAACCAGACAAGAAACTGGAAGCAAATGGAAGCATGAAATACAGTTCATTTAAATCTTTAGACTGAAACATCATACTTAATATATTTAACATATGTGAATTACTGGAGGCTAATTAATCTAAGCATAATTAATTTAATTATTAACTAATTATTTTAAAATATTTTCTGCCTGCTTCACTGAAAAGTGACAGACCTCTTAAAATGAGAATCTGTGGGCTTCACCCATAAGCAGCTAACAGCTGCAGGAGCAATGCAGAAGGACCCATTAAATTTTATTGCTGATTAATGTTTTTTCCCATATATTCAGGAAGTGTTTTCTATGAATTCACACTTGTCTAGGAAAAGATGCAACAATATTTCTGAAACAAGTCTTGAAATCACCAGAGCTAAATTGTATTTTATTTCCAACAATTAGCCATTACAGTATGTGAAACAAGAAGTGTCCAGAATAAATAGCTGAAGATGAAGCATCAGAATACTACCATCTTCACTACTGCTGTGGCTACTTAATGTTTCCTGCTTTTCAACCTTCACTCTTCAGATTCCCCAGGTCTACGGATATCATCAATCTTCAGGATCATTCTAACAACCTGAGTTGCCAGAGAAATCTGCTGCTTCTTGCCAATCAAGGTTTCTATAACATGCTGCTGCTTCATATCTGCCAAAAGGAAGGAAAAGAATTAGACACTCTACTCATATTTAGATATAATATTTAATCTGAAATAGTAATTTCTACATACATTTAAGGAACATTTTGAAATGATTACTCTTAGCCACTGGGTTTTACAAACACTTGTACAAACCAGAGTTCTATGTCTGGGTTCTTCACAAAGATCCTAGGACACTAAGGTACAACTCTTTTCCCAACTAAGTTTTGCTTTTCAAAAAGTAATGCAGAATGATGAAAAGCAAAATTTCCATGTATGCATATTAAATGCACCCTAAGGGCTGAGCAAACACTCAAGAAATGAAGTTCAAATATCGTCAAACAGGAACACTAAACAAAGAAGGGGTATAACTTTACAAATTCCACAGTTTACCATTATTTTCTGAAAAAAAAAAAACAAACAACAGACTAAGATGAAAAGTGTACATCCAGATGAAAGTAAGGTTTTATACACTGGCTTCCGTCTTCTGCTCCAAGTTTATATAAGCAGACATATTGGTATGAACAACATTATCTAAAAATATTTCCAGCCTTTTGTTCACTTCTTCACAAGCTGTTTCTCAAAACAACTGTTTTTAGGACTGCAATGTATACTGGGTTACTAAAACTGCAGTACTTAAAGCACAGCCTGCTCTTGTCTCATTATGAAAGCAGCTTTTTCCCCTGTACTACAGTATCAGTCAGTATCTTCAATTAATCCTACCACCAAATAAAAGTTTTCAGACAATTATACATTTTCTTCCTGGTAGACATACAAGTATCTCTTCACCCACGTTCCCATTTACTATGGCAAGGCACAACAGCTTGAATAACTGAAGTGATGCACAGGCAGTTCTTACCGTTTGTTCCTTTCTGCAAACAATCAATGCCCAGGGCAGGATTATTTTCTTTCCCCTGCCGTGCCCGCACTTCGGTCATCGTCTGTATGGGATTCATACCACTGTTCTCTGAGAGGGCCATGGGAATTACCTCCAGGGCATCTGCAAAAGCTCTCACAGCATACTGTTCCAAAGATGGGCACTAGAGGAGAAGAAACTTAAATTAATAAGCTATTAAACTCCCAGGTTAGTAAAAGCAGGTTTTCGTACTAGATATAAAATATACAATATATACAGATTTTTAATTGGAATATAATAACTAAGCGAATACCTCTGGATGATAACTACTTCAAAATAAATTAAACTGCTCATAACATAAAAGGAAAAAATCTACTGCTAATGACTTCTTGCAGAGAAGGGAAGGAAAACTTCTAACACTGTTTATCAAGGAATGTCAGTAAGTCCCATAATATGCACTTTCTGGAAGATCTTTGAAGTTCTTGTGGAATCTCATAAGGCAGGCTTTATACATTTAAGAAAGTTTATATATTTAAGATTAATCCTCTGTACATTTAAGGAAGTTCAAACTGTTCCTTTGTCACCTTATCCGCTGCCTCGCTGACTGCCAAGGCACAAGAGATTTCAGCTGCGCCACCGCCGTAGACGATGCGATTGTCACGGACCAGATTCCGGATCACACACAGTGCGTCGTGAAGGGAGCGCTTCGCTTCTTCAATGATCTGCAGTCAGAAAGCAGCACGTGTTTTACAACACACACAGCTGGAGGCTATGAAGAAGTAGTTCCTGATACAGAAATGGAAACTGCAAATAAACTGTAGGATTTTTTCATGGCTCTAATGCAGCTCTACTACTGCTATCTTCTACTATTCAAAAATATAAAATGTTAGACACCCAGTGGCAAAGAAGAAATAAAAATATACACTTCTTTTCACTGTTATTTGTCACATCTATAGTTTGAAATAACAAAAACTTACATGATAAGGTTTTCAATCCTGCCTATTTACAAGACACAAAGCCCTGAAATTTAAATGTCAGCATTGTTTTCAGACTGCAGGTTCTGTCAACTCCAAACTTCAAGAGATGTAGGAGATTTAAGAGTAATGATAACCTTGAAAGTGGCATTTCTTCTTTCTTAAAGAAATTTCCAGACTAGGATATGTTCTTTTTTCCCCTAAGGTTTTTCATTTAAAGTAGGACTTGACCTAGAGTAAACATAATTTAACACTAATAGTGCAACCTAACCCCCAATAAAGCACATAAGCATTTAAAGTGCTCTCATTCTGGAAGACTGGGGGATATAAGGTGTAGGGATTTTTAAATTTTTTAACAGAACTAAATCAGAAATGATACAACTAGGTCTACAATAAAACCAAATCTTTTGAGGATGCTTGTGCGTCTTTACTCCTGAAAGTGACCTCTCATGAGAAAAAAAACAAAGAGCATCCATAGGTAAAATTATTTCTGTTTTTATGAACTCTATGGTCTAATACTGAGAAAACAAAAGTTTTCATTTAAAATCACAGAATGTAAATCTAACAAGTTACTTCTGACACCTAGTCATGACTGCCTACAACCCTTACCCCTTTCTATTTGTCCACACTGCAAGAAAAATTTAGTTAAAATCAGGAAGAGTGCATGAATATGTTTTACAAAGAACCTACACATTCTGCAGCTTATGTATCAAATCAAACACCTCACCATTTTATTTCCTCCTCTAATGAAAATGGTCACAGCTCTGGAATTCTGACACTGTTCAATGAGCAGCATCCTGTCCTTGGTTGTTCCAAAGGAGATCTCCCGGACCACGCCCGCAAAGCCCAGTTTCTCTGCCGTGAGCTCACAGAAGCGCGGCACGATGCGCCCCCCCGTCGCAATGGCAATCAACTGAAGTTAAACAAGCACAAGTTACTTTAACAGGATTTTTCCATTATGTTTTTCAGAACATAAAACTAGTGGAAAAGAATCTGTCAGATGCCTAATCCAAAAGGTTATCTTCCCATTACTCCAAAGTACTTCAGGCTAAGTTTTGTTTCTCTAAAGAGCAACACTAATGCAGAAACGTTTCTAGACGCCTAAACCTTTTATTGATATACATGTTTTCCAATTATAAACCAAAATCCTCTTCACTGTAGGCTCTTCCCACAAATCCCCAATGATTTTTCTCTAATACCCACCCAAATACACTATTATGCAGTTCTACCTAGAAAGCCTGAAATTTTAGCCTGTTACTGACCCAGTGTTTTGACAACTTGTACAAAGCCCAATTTTACTTACTTCTATCTCAGGTCCACCAACCCAACGAACAGCAGGCAGCTCATTCTGGAGCAGCAAGTGATTTGCCTCATCATCAAAACCCCACTGGCAAATAGCAAGGTTTGCACCAGTGTCTTTTATCTGAAAGCAACACACAAATCATCAATCTTCTGATCAGAACTCACACAGGAATGAAGAACAATCTCTTTGCGCTATTAATTCTCCCAATTTTCTCAAAAGACAGTTCTGAAGAAGAACCCTCTGCCATACATGGAGATCAAAATTTATTTTAAACCAAGCTGGTACTTCTTTCTTAGATAAACTTAACTTTTATTCATAGCTTTACAACTGTTTGTATGTTGCCTCTCATCAGGATTAGCAGCTTATTTACAGGAATAAATCAATGCACTATGCTGTTTTTGTAGGGGCTATGGAAGACAAAGAAAACAGAAACAATCTTAAAGGCTACCTGCTTCACCATCTCTTCAAACTTCTCTTTTTCATACTTCTGCAGTGCCTTGTAATCATCCACAGATGTGACATCAAGCTTATGCTTGGTTTTAGGCTTAGGTGGTTCAAATGGACAAGTAAGAATTGCAATTTTAGCATCTTTCAGTTCCTGTACAATTTAAAAGCGAAAAATAAAAAAAGATGAGTTTTGACCACATTAACATCCCTTTCTTGTATCTGCAAAACATACAGACATATCTTTAGAAACAATGGCATAGGAGAAAATGTGAAGATCATCTGACTTATCCTAAAGTGAAACTAACTATAACTAAATGATTTTGTCAAGAGTCTCTATATCCTGCTTAGAACAAATTCCACAGCTCCAAGACACAGTTTAAGCCCTTAGCAATCTTTCCCAGCGACGTTTTTATGGTTTAATGCTTAAAAAACAGAAAAAAAAAATCAATGAAACCATCCCTATCTAGAGACTACTACTCATCTTTGCAGCAATCTTTCAAGTACTATGTGATTGTGATTTTCCACTAGTCTTCCTTTCTACAGGGTAACTAGTGTCACCTGCTAGAAAAATATTTTAGAATAGTAGAAATTTTCTTGAAGTACACTGCCCAAAGACTTGGAGACCTTTCCTACACCAAATATAAAACAAGGACAGCTTTTAGGGTGTTCCAAACAGGACACCATGCCAATACATAAATGTTAAGAATCTTGACACAGAGATAAGCATATCAAGCATATCACACACCAGGGATAATTATTTCTACGTAACACAGAACCAAGCACCTGTTCTCACTTAGTGAGGACAGTGATTCCTCCCTTCCATCCCAATTTCTCAATATTGCTGTAAATTCTTACTTGACGTCTTCCAACATGAAATATTTCACGCTCCTCTCCCCTTCCTCTGTTGATGGACGGGTGAAAAGCCAAGTCAAACTACAAGACTTTGTAAACTTAATAAATGCTAGTGCAACATCTGAGGTAGACTAGAAAATCTTATTTAAGCCATTACACACGAGACACACACAAGCACATCACTTACTTTAGGCATCTGCGGATGACTGAAATCTTTATCCACAATCACTCCTTTAACCAACTGTGTATCTTCCAGTCTACCACCCACTTTGCCTTGCACTTTGATCAGCTCAAAATCAACATCTTTACGTTCCATGTCTGCTACTGTCAGCACAGCGTTCACGGCAATTTCTGCCATTTGTCTGTGGCAGCGGTTCACTCTAGGTTTGAAAGAAACACAATCAAGTGGCACTACATTTCCATGCTTGGAAGGAAAAGGTGATTCTATCAATCAATCTCAAACAGCAAAAACGTATCACTATAGCCATCAACTTCTGCACAGTACATTGACGGAATCCTGCTTGTTTGTTCACAGACATAAAAGGAGCCAGATATGGCAGAAAACAGAACACACAATGTGTTTGGTGTGAGCAGCCTTTGTGAATGCAGTCTCAATACAGATTTGGAACCAGTGAGGAGAACTAACTGCTAACAAGCTTTCAAGAAACAGAAACCACTGCTAAAACAGCTCTGCAAAGGAAGCCTTCTCAATGTCTGAATTTATGTACTACTCATAGAACCCATAAAGGAAAATGAACTTATGGCACCATCCTAAGTTAAAATTTTTTTAGCAGAAAACAAACCCCAACAAAAGGTAACACATAACTATTTTTAACAGATTTACATTACTCTTCGAAGTTGCTATGATGCAGAAACCTTCAACTAACAGGTTAGAATGAACCTGATGCTGAACTGTTTAACTTCATGGAACTGACCCTTTAGAGACAAAGGATTCACAATTTCTGATCCTGAAACATGAGTCCACTGAGGAATTAGTCAAAATGAAAAGAGCCTCTGGCAGCACTCCAACATCACAGACAATTTAGTAATCCAACAAAACACCGGGATTTCTCCTTTCCACTCAAAGGGTTTTCAAGGGAAGCTAAAATATTCAAAAGTTTTTGTGACTTACACTTTGGAGCCCAGAGTAGTCTTTGCTGTCTGGATCAGAGGCTCAGTGTTCTGTGGATCCACTGGAAAGCTGTCACTGATTTTATCTAGATGCTCAATAGCAATTCGTGCTGCCTGCTCATAACCATCTGCTATTCTGATGGGGTGAATGCCTCGATCCAGTAACTGCTCAGCCTGTTCCAATAATGCTCCAGCCAGAACTAGAAAAGAAAAATTCAAGTAAGTTTTACTCTTAAGTGGACCATAATTTTAAATACATTATCAACAGGTTAAAAAGCACACTTTCTGATTTTTTCTGTAATATTTTAAGAGGTCAATGTTTCCTAAATAACAAAATGACCCTAAAAACTCCCCTACTTGCTATGCATAGCAAGAAAACCACATTGTGTTAAGACCGAAATGAAGCACAGGCATCGAGGCAGGACAAGTAGATTATGGAAGAAAATTATGCAGAAATTTGAAAGTATAAAGAGGGCTCTCAGCACTACCTTAAAATGTAACCATACTTAGGAAAGACACAAAAGCTTCTCTCTGATTAAAAGACTAATACAAGAACTGAGAGAAATATTGTAACAATAAATACTCTAAAGAAATGCAACAGAAAAATTACTATCACTTCTCAAAAAAAAATTTAAAGTAGCTGAAGAAGTTTGATTCTAAAGCTGGAAAAAGAAAAACTATGTTAACTTTAAGATACTTTCTTACCAACTACTCCAGTAGTTCCATCCCCAATCTCATCATCTTGAGACTTAGCCAGCTCCACCATAAGTTTGGCTATCTGGTGATCCACATCCATCATGTTCAGGATGGTAGCACCATCATTTGTCACAGTCACCTCACCATCCTTGTCCACCATCATTTTATCCAAACCTAAAAAAGTATGTTCAAAGGATGAAGGAAAATTTAGAAAATCCCCCCCAACAATTATTAAGACAGAATCATTTAAAGCTTTTCATTCTTACCATTGGGTCCAAGGGATGTTCTCAGAGTACTTGCTACAGCCTTTGCTGCCATTATGTGAGACTGTAAAACAAATCAGAATAAAGAAAGAAGTTAAATCATTACCATGCATTCAGAAATCACAGTATTAAACTAAGAAAGACACAGTGAATAGCACAAATGCTATAATTCAACCAACAACAAAACACTATGACTGAAAAGGAATCAATGTGTGTATTGCTTTAGTGACAAAAAACGTTTCCTACGCGTTTTCTTGTATTTGCCTGCACTGGCTCTGGTAAAGCAGGCAAAAGCAGAGCAGCCAAATGACAGCCCGAAGGTTCAAAGCAGAGCAGCAACAGAATCGGGCAACACTAAAATGAGAAGCCAGTGCAATTTTACCCATCACTGAATCATCGAAATATCACAGAATGGTTTGGGTTGGAAAGGACTTTGAAGATCCTCCAGTTCCCACCCCCTGCCAGGGGCAGGGACACCTTTGACGAAACCAGGTTGCTCAGAGCCCCATTCAACCTTCGCTTGAACACTGCCAGGGATGGAGCACACCCAACCTCCCTGGGCTACCTCTTCCAGTGTGTGGTCCACTCTTCCACGGGAATTTGTACCACAGGCACTCAGCCCAGGCCTTCCTGCGACGGCCGCGCTTCAGGCGGGGGACGGCGGTCTAAGGGAGCTGGGCAGGAGCCACGGGGAGGGGCGCGCTGCACCCACGGGAGTGATGGCCCCAAAGCCCCCCAGCTCCGGGGTTCATTCACGGCACGGAGACCTCACAGACGCCGTGCCGGGGATTCCCAGCCCCGGGGGCGATGCCTTTTCTCTCCCTCCATCTTTCCCACGCTTACGGGCCTAGAACAGGCTCCATCCGCCCTGCGCCTCGGGAGGGGCGACGAGCGCGGCCGCGCCTCACCCTCGCTTCGTCCTCCCGTCCCTCGCGGCAGCACGGCACGGCACGGCAGGGCACGGCACGGCACAGCACGGCGCGGCACGGCGCGGCCCACCCTGCGCGGGTCCGCAAGCAGCCCCGGCGGCCGCCCCGCTCGCTCACCTTGAGCGCCTCCAGCCCCATGAGGCGCGTCTTGCGCTCCTGGTCCTTGAGGATGAGGAAGGGCCGCCCATACTCGTCAAACGCCAGAGTCCCCATGGCCGACATGGCTGCAGACCGGCTCCGACCGCCACCGCTCGCGCGCACCGCCCGGAAGCCGCCGCGCCCGCCGCGACACTGCGCGCCGCGCCGCGCATGCGCAGCCACCACCCCCGCGACTCATTTCACGGCCGGGACCTTTGTGGCGCCCCCGGCGGAGCCTTCTGGAAGAGCCCGGCGCGGTGGGAGGAGCGCGGCGCTCGCGGCCGGATCCCCCCGCTCACGGGGGCGGGGAGGAAGGGAGCATGTACTGAATGGGGCGGAATACGGGCGTCCGGGGCGTCGGCAGCAGGCTGTCCCGGGCGGCGTGAGGGCGGAGCAGTGAAGACAGACATACGGCGGGAAAAGTGTGCGCGGCGCTTGTTTCCGGAGCGCCTTGAGAAAGGTTTCCGTTCTCCCCACCCCCGTTCCCTTCCCCCTGCATAGCGAGGTGGTACTGCCCTTCCGTATAAATGCTCCGGCCGAAGGTGGCTCTGGGCTGCTGACTTGTGAGCTTGTCCTGGGTGGCGGTGTGAGGGGGGACACTGGTGCATGTGGCTGTGCCCCCCGGAGAAGCTCTTCCACAGAGGAAGAACTATGGTTCCTCCGGGACGTTTCCCTGGCCTCGGGCTCCCGGGCGGTCTGTGGCTGGGAGGTCCCTGCCTGCGCCGCCCTTGAGGTGTTCCGGGTCGCGCTGCTGCCCGCCCGATTATGTAGGGATACGGGATTGAATGGAAGCCTGTTTCCTGCCCCCTTGTTCCTCAGCTTTTCAGCAGCGGTCGCATTTCCCTGGGGTCTCGAAATCGGGTATAAGGTGGTTTGTTTTGTTTTGTTTTGTTTTGTTTTACTTTCTTACTGTCTCTTTGCTGCGATATTCTGCTTTGTCTCCAGTGAGGATGTAATAAAGCTGAATAGCAAAGGCACTGTCCATCCGTCCCCAGGCGCGATGTCCCAGGCGGTAGCGGAGCAGATCCCGCAGGAGGACGGCGAGGGCGGCTCCCGGAGGAGCAGCTGGGGGCTGCTGGCCACGGCCGGAGTGGGTGGCATCTTGGTGGCCCTCTATGCTGTGGTCACCCCCTTCGTGATCCCCGCCCTGAGGAAGGTGTGCCTGCCCTTCGTTCCTGCCACTGCTGCTCAGATCCAGAATGTGCTGAAAATGCTGGAAAACAGAAGCGGCTCCCTAGTTGACATTGGTAGCGGGGATGGCCGCATTGTAAGTTATAGATGTTGCCTTCCTGTTAGATCACCTCTTAAAAAAGTGCCAAAGTGCTGGGGGTGCTGTTTTCTCATACTTAGGAGTGTCTTGTCTTTGGCATCCAGTGGTTTTGCTTGACCCTCACGAAAAGAATCAAAGCTGAGAAAGGTTTGCATTCAGTTTTGATGGGTGATAAATCCTTCGGCTTCAGTCTTTTCTGTGGCTTGACCAAGGTAGCGGACAAAATGTCACGGTGGGGATTGGAGGGAATCACATTCTTTCAAGGGAAAAGATGCAGTAAAAGTGTTGGTACTGTGATTAGCAAAGAGCTGTGGTTCCACAAAGGTGTGTGGAACCAGCAGTGCGTGCAGCAGCAAGTGAGGCTGGGAGACTAAACAGCACTGTGCTGTTGGAGCTGCAGTTCTGTGCGTAATGTATAAAGGTGACAGAAGAGCAAAAGAGAATGAGCAATGGATTACAAAAGTAAAAATTCTGGTGTGGTTAGAACTGTAGTCTCCACACCTTTGTACAGTGCTGGCTTCCCCACTTCCAAATCCATGTGGTGAAACTAGAATAAACACCAACAGAAATGGTGAGAATCATGAAAGACAAAGTGGTGTGCTGTGTTTCTTGGATATTGAGCCCCAGTTAGTGAAATTTGGTAGCGAGGATATAATGGAGAATGATTGTGGTGGGGGTTTGTTTGGTTGGTTGGTTGTTTTTTTTGTAGTTGTGATGTTTTCTGTACCTTTTCATAACCATCTGCTTCAAGTCAGATTTAGCAACAGGGTGGTGCACGAAGTGTTTTTTGATGGAAACAAGCAACTTCTTGAATGCTACCTTTGTCCGTGTTTCATGTGAATGTCAGCCATTTGTTGATACAAAAAAAAGATTTGATTTGGAAACCCAAATCTGTGAAGATTGCTTGAATTGTGCCTGGGTAGTAAAAAGACCAGAAAACATAGGCATGAGATAAGTGCAGTGTCTGATGCCCTCTCTGTTCATCATTCTGGCTGTTGACTCTCATCAGAGGTACCTAATTTGGATAGGTAGTGCATTGTTAATTCTGATTATATAGATGCCTAAATGGAGACTGAAGACTATTTGGAAAGCCAGGTGCCTAAAATTGAATGCTTGGTGCTTCCTTAATGCATCTGTCCTGAAAAAAGCCTGTTCAGATGCTTTTAAATATTTAGCACTTACTCAAGTGAATTCGGTGGATAAATACGAACATACTTTCATTTCCAAGTGTGGTAAAAACGTCAGATTCTTTTAGTGAATTTGCAAGTTTTGTGTGTGTGATGGAAGATGCATTACTTTAACAGTGTGAAATACACTGTCAGGTAATGCTTTTTGAGAAGATCTGTTAGGAAATGTGTACTTCCAGATTTCACCTTGTCTGCTTTGTAACTGATAATTCATCAGGTGATTCCTGATTAAAAGTTGTCAGTAACCTTTTGAATTATGTCTTAAGCCTTTATTCTAGAAATCAGTGCCTTTTTGTATTTTTTAAAAATATAGATTGACAAGTTGCTTTCAGACTTTTTCTATTAGTATGTCATTTTGGCTCTAATTCAGGGGTTGCTCAAGTGCCTACCCCTGCTTTTCAAATAAGTGAGCTAATTTTATGCATTTTTGCTTACATGTTTCACTGTTCTCTCCATGGTCAGTTTTAGTACTATTTAGTTCCAAGGTATTGTTATGAATGTGTTAAATTAAACTTTTATTTAAGTCATAGATGTACTACAAGGTCACAGCATTGCTCTGTGAATGTTTGTTTTCATTTTGTCTGTCTGAATATATTTCAGTTGGACTAGTCATAATAATAAAATGTAGTTTTGAGTTTTGTTCACTATACAGCTAATCTGTTGTGCATTAAAACCTTGGGTGATTTAGAAAAGTGCTTTCCTTTGATTTATATTTTAAATAAAACTGTGTGCTCCTGTTTAGATGAATAGACTTCTGTGTTTCTAAGTGAAGATTTATTTTCTTCCTTGTAGGTGATAGCAGCTGCAAAACAGGGATTCCAAGCTGTTGGTTATGAATTAAATCCCTGGCTAGTCTGGTACTCCAGATACCGTGCCTGGAGAGATGGAGTGCACCAGAATACCAAATTTTATATTTCAGACTTATGGAAGGTAAGTCGTGAATTATGTAATAATGAATATGGGATGATTGAGAGATTTTATTAGTTTGGAAATACTTTGCTGAAAGAACTGAAATGCTGACTGACCACAAAGTGCTATATTGAGCTTTGAGCAGAGTACCTGTGCTGGGACTCTGATTTCTGTGGGCTCAGTGTGCTGTTCTGCTGCTTTTGTGCTTTGTTCAAGTGCTTCCTTTATTGGTAGAGGCTCCTTGAGCAGGCCTGGGCCTGATGAATTATGTGAGGGTTTTTTTTTTCTTTTGGATGTGGGTTTTTTTTGTGTTCAGAGAGGAGCATAGGAGAACTTCATGGCACTGACTGGAAGAACCCAGTTATCAGAATGCCTGGGAAGTTTTTATAGCTAGCTAACATTTAACAAAAGAAGAGGTAAACTTAAAGCATACATGATTTTAACATATTCAGGAGCTGTGAAAATAACTCTTTAGTTATTAGTAAAATCTTGTAGGTATTTTCTAAATTAATGCTTTCTGTGCTACTAGAATTGGTGCCTTATTCTTGGCCAGACAGTAGAAGTTTTTGACTGTTCAGCAATATAAAGTTTTCTTTATGTGGAAATTTT
The DNA here is from genome assembly GCA_013398175.1 of Climacteris rufus. Classification (NCBI taxonomy): domain Eukaryota; kingdom Metazoa; phylum Chordata; class Aves; order Passeriformes; family Climacteridae; genus Climacteris; species Climacteris rufus. The sequence goes on from VZRZ01007316.1 coordinate 173,779, forward strand.
TGTGATGAAAAGTTGGTAAGGGATCTCCTTACATATTTTTGGTCTAAATCCCTGTTGAAAGAAGTGCAGCTAGAGGGATTAGGAGAAAAGAATGGTGAGAATTTCTCAAAATATAAATGCCATTTTCGTTAAGACTCGTTCTGCAATTTTATTTTAGGTTTCTTTTTCACATTATACAAATGTTGTTGTTTTTGGGGTGCCTCAAATGGTAAGTTTTATTTTTAAATGTTTATTATATTATTATATTATTATATTTCATACACTGTTTAATTATTTCTCTGTTTAATTATTTTAGTATCAAGGCATTCAGTGTTAGTATATTCATCTGCAAATTGAATCAACCTGCAGAAGGTCGAAAGTAGTCATAATAATAATAGAATCATAGAATACTGAGGGCTTGGAAGGGCCCTTAAACATCATCAAGTTGCAGCCCCTCTGTGCATGGGATACTTCCCACTAGACCAGGCTGTTCAAGGCCTGAACACTGCCAGGTTGGGTCATCCACCCCATCCACAGGTTGCCTCTCTCAGCAACCTGCTCCAGTGTCTCCCCACTCCCACAGTAAAGAATTTCTTCCTAACATCTAACCTAAATTTCCCTTCTTTCAGTTTGTACCCATTACCTCTTGTCCTATCAGTACTGTTCCTAACAGAGTCCCTCTCCAGCTTACCTGTAGGCTCCCTTCAGATACTGGAAGGTTGTTCTGAGGTCTCCATGCAACCTTCTCTTCCCTAGTTCCACTACCCCTGCCATGGGCAGGGACACTTTTGACTAGACCAGGTTCCTTAGAGCTCCATCCAACCTGGTTTGAACAATTCCAGGGCTGGGGCATCCACAGCTTCTCTGGACAACCTGTTCTAGTGCCTCACCACCCTCAGGGTAGAGAATTTCTTCCTAATATCTTATCTAAACCATTCTCTTTCAGTTTGAAGCCATCCCCCCTTGTCCTGTCACTCCATGCTCTTGTAGAAAGTCCCTCTCCACCTTTCTTGTACCCTTCAGGTACTGGAAGGCTGCAGGTAGGTCACCCTGAAGCCTTCTCTTTTCCAGGCTGAGCAAACCCAATTGTGTCAGCCTTTGCTTCTGTATTGCTTGTTCCTTTGCTAGGCAGATGTGAGTTGAAATGGGAGAAGAGCTTTATGGAATGCCATGCCACCCAGCATACACTGGTAGCTTTTCTGCAATAGTAACAGAAAGCAAAATAAACCTTCCTATTCTGTGCTTTTTGTTGCTTTGTTTGTTTTTTTTAATGGCGCTGGAAGTAAATCTCTACTTAAGATTCCAATTGTAACCCATATTGGAAACCGAAGTGGATATGGGTGGGATATTAGCGAGCACCGTGATGTTCCTCGTGCTTCCAGCTCTGGATGTTCCATGTTGCCTTGCCCCAGTTCCGGCAGGGGGCACTGTAAACGTGTGGATTTGCGGGCAGGAATTCTGCCGTCGCACCGAGGGGAAAAGTGCTGGGGAGGAAAGATGTCTCAGTAAGCTATGAATAAACAAATGCCCTGGGAAAATGTGAGTAAACCCAGCAGAAGTCCTGAATTAACTTTTAAATGTAATAAAGGGGGATACGTTAGTAACAGCTGTGATAGAAAGTGTAGCTACAGGGCTCAGAATAACTTCTGCAGATCCAGTAAATACTAGGTTAAATTCTTTCAGCAAAAGTACTATCATAAATGCAACAGATGCACATATGAACCTCTGTGTTTCCTCAGCATCCGTTTGCTTATGATCCCCTTTAAATTTATTTCGGAAGTTGTTAATGCTCAGCCTCCTGAATGATTAAATTAATTTTCTAGAAACCTTAATATATTTTTTCTTTTTCACTGAGGAACAAGAAATCTCTTTAGCTTTTTAAATAATGCTGGTCTGATTTGATGCTGACACACAATGGTTTTATTTTACATCCAAGGTTAGCTTAAAAACTTGAATTTATTGATTTTCAGGGAAGACTAAGACCTCTCTTGTTCCTGCAGGCATCTGGGGGAAGAGTGTGTTTGTTTCTGAGTCATTGCAGAGAGACTTGCTTGTTCAGAGTGGGATGATGGAATTCTTGCCAGGTGTTCATGTTTGCAGCTTCTGTGTATTTAAACTGATTATATACTGATTATAAATGAAACTGATTGTAAACAAAAGGTTTACTAAAGTATGCACCCATATAGACTCACCAAAAAAACCCCGCCAACCCTGGCTTGACATAAAATACAGTATGGTTGTAACACCTCATGTAACTGATAGATTTAGCTTAGAAACTAGTTTGACTGGTTCAAAGATGCAGTTCTTTTTGGCTGAACTTGGCTGAAATATTAGAAATGTTTTCTAATTTGAGCTAATATATGCAGTGCCACTAATTTTCATAATTACTCCTTAAAAACTAGTTAATGTCTATATTTGTTATTTCTATAACAAATTAAACTTTCTTCTGGTGCCTCAACTCAGCTTTAGATAACAGTGTGGGCTTATTTTTCTAGTTTGTTTAAGGTGCGGCAGCAAAAATGTTTAAAAGCATTTGCAGTACGGATGAAATCAGAGCCTTAAAAATATTTGGAGGTAACTCTTTGATATATTAAATCTATGACTATAATTTTCCTAAGATACTCTATCGTAAGCTTAAATGTAAATAATAGGATAAATGTAATAATAGGATATTACATCAAAGGCACACCCTGCGTGTGTATGATAGTGGAAGCTCTCTGCAGCCTTTGGAGATACATTTTCTTCAATCAGTCTTGTTTTCTAATAGTGTTCTGTTGTTTGGTAGTTTTTTTCTTTTTGTGAAATTTTATACATTTTGTGGTTTTGTGGCTTAAATTGAGGTATATTTGTAAAGAATTACTGTCCTCTTAACCTTTTAATATCTAAACATTACATCATGATATCAAAGCGAAGTTTTACATGTAATAGAAGTAGCCTGTGGAGTTTACTGTTATAATTACTCATTCAGAGAGGTACAATATGTAAGAATAAAAGGAACTCCAAATGGATGTGCACTACTGATCTGCTTAAGCATACCATCAAACTTTTCCAAAGGACAAAAGTGGCTAAATCTGTTAAGTTTCTTTTTTTTTTCCTAGAAGATGGTCACTATCTGGGATGGGAAAGAAATTTCTTTGAAGTCTATATGTGTTAATTCATTTCTCACTTAATCTTGGGCAGAATTTGCAAAGGACTGTTTAGAAAGAGAGTCTCTAACTGATCAGGGTCTTTCTGTGTTCTAGAAAAGTAGTGATATTTCCCTTGACTTCCATATCCTCTCCTTTTTTGGGAATGGAGAAGGCTTGACTCTGGGGAGACCTTATTGTGGCCTTTTAGTACTTGAAGGTGGCTTATAAAAAAGATGGGAACAGACTTTTTAGTAGGGCTGTAGAGGCAGGAAAAGGGACAATAGTTTTAAACTAAAAGAAGGCAGATTCATATTAGCTATAAGTAAGAAAAATTCTATGAATAGGATTGTGGAGCACTGTAACAGGTTGCCCGGAGAGGCGGTATATGGGGTCTTGATGGGGCTCTGAGCAACCTGATCTAGTTGAAGATGTCCCAGCCCATGGCAGGGTTGTTGAACTAGATGACCTTTGAAATTTCCTTTCAATCCAAACTATTCTGTCATTCTACAGTGTCTTTCATGGGGTGCTGTTGTAGGGACTCACATGTATGTGCTAGCAGCATTCAACCAAGCTCAATTTCAGTATTATTTGTATCATATCAGCATTTTACCATAGGGTGACAGCAGAATGTTTGCTTTGGGGTGTTGTCTGTGTGATGTTTTGAGTGTCCCAGGATCTGTCTTGGGGTTAATTGTAAGTTACAAGCGGTGGTGACTTTTGAGTATCACACAATAGCTCATGCACCTTGGGGTGTCATAAATAACATAAATTCAGGGGGCTGAACTTCCATTCTCTGCAGAGAAGCATCCCACTGAAGAGAATAATGAATTGGAACATGCTAAGGCTTTTATTTGTAGTTGTTTTAATCTAAGGGATAATTTATGAGTTTTGATTTCGTTTTAGAACTTAAAGTTATTATTTCCTTGATCTCACCAATCAGGGTACAATAACCATTTTCTAGATTTAGATATTCCTTGTCAAGGCATCAAAGCCAAAATACACATCTTGAGTACTTTCCCAAGATTTAAAAAAAAAAATTCCTCAGATCTTGGCTTTCTCTTGAACATTTAAATTAGATTTTAAAGAGAAAGCTTCTGGTTTTTTACTGCTTCTGAGAGGTTTTTCTTGTTTCTCAACAGATGCCACAGTTGGAGAAGAAGCTGGAAGAAGAACTTGAATGTAATGCCAGAATTATTGCCTGTCGCTTTCCTTTCCCTTGCTGGGTTCCAGATCATACTACTGGAGAGGGAATAGACACTGTGTGGGCCTACGATTTGAAACATTCTAGAGGATGTGAAACAAAAAGCTTGGCAATTATACCAGAGACAGAATCCTAAACATCTAATCTGTTTTTTTTACTGGAATTTTTAGCTTTGACTGGACCTGTTGAAGATAAGATTCATGTGGACAGAGCCTTGGCATATGAAGATACATATTCACTAAAAGAACTGAAATACAGTGGTGGTCTGAAAGCACACAAAGGTTACTGAAAGGTGTAATTAAATGGCTTAATGTACTGTCCTGGTTTAACCCCATCTGGCAACGAAGTACCACACAGAGCTTCACTCACCTCAGCCCCTACACTCCTCCAGTGGGATGGGGAGGATAACTGGAAAAAAGGTCCTACCCATGGACTGAGATAAGAATAGTTTAATAATTGAAACAAATTTAATAATAATAATGAAAAGGACAACAAAAAGAGAGGAGTAGAACCTGAGGAAGACAAGTAATGCACAACACCCTTGCTCACCATCCACGGACAGATACCCATCCCATCCCATCCCATCCCAGAGCAATGATTGTTCCCTCTCAGCCAACTGCCCCCAGTTTATATCCTGGACATGATGCTCCATGGTGTGGAATAGCCCTTTAGTCAGTTTGGGTCAGCTGTCCTGGCCTTGCTTCCTCCTGGCTTTTTGTGCACCTCTTTGTTGGCCGAGCATGAGAAACTGAAAAGTCCTTGGCTTGGAGTAAACACCACTCAGCATCAACTAAAGCCATCAGTGTGTTATCCGTGTTAGTCTTATTCTAAATCCAAAACAGCACTCTACCAGCTGCTAGGAAGAAAATTGCTCCCAGCTGAAACAAGAACATGTAGTTAGTCAAAATTATGAAAAGGTTTTTATGGAAGTGTGTAGCATCTGTGGGTTGGTTTGGTTGGTTTAGATGGTTGGGACGGATGGAGACGAGAGATCTCTGAAGTCGGGTCTTAGAGCATGAGGTTTATTGCAAAGGGCGTGGATACAGGGGACCTGCTTGGAGCTGCCAGCCACAGCCCAAAGCAGGCCAGAAAAGTAGGAGGCAATAGAGAGAGAGAGAGAGTGTGAGAGCATAAGAGAGTAAAGGCAAGAGAGCAAGGTTCTTGTTTTAAATACAACAAATCTTTTGTGTTGAATATTCTAATTTTCATTAACCAATCTAGTACAAGATACAAATCCTATAGCATTTACATACAGCCTATAAGAATTGTTACATTACCATACTGTGTTACATTTCAAACCCTAAAAGCTATTCTTTGGACCCCTTCTGCCACGTTAGTGGGGTCTGCTCTGACCCTTGTACCTGTCTGTAAGCAGAGGGTATTGTTTAATTAAAAGGGGATTACCTTCAGCCGGCCATACCATTGTTTTCCAGTTGTTCAGTAACTAAGGCTTGGTATCTCAAAGCATGCTTTCATTTAAATCTCGCGTATAGTTTCTATATTCTTGGCATCTTTTGCCAGGCAACCATATTTATAAGGCTTTCCTGTTTCATCTTCCCCAACAGAAGTGGAAAACTTCGGTATGGAAAATGGGTTAGAACACCATTCATTACAGTTACGGAGTGTATGTGTAAGTTAAAATGCTTAACTTGGTGAACTTAATATATACATTCTTTCTGATCCTACAGAGCTTTTGCTGTTGGTGTTGGAAGTGGTATGCAAGTGGCTCCTCAAATGAGACATTTGTGTTTCCCAAATGTCTTAATTATGTATGCCAAGTAGCAGTGTGCTGCATGCACAAAAGTGAGCCAGATGGAGTGTGATGGTGACACTGTGGCATTGAAGGTGTACTTTTAAAAATCGAGTATGACAAAACGAGCAGATATAACAAGTTGTTTGTTCAGTAACACACATGCAGCCTCTGATTATCTACATGTATTTTTGTTTAACTTGTGTGCGGATTATAACATCAGCTGGAAAATTAAACTCCAAATAAGCCACTCCTCTTCTACCTCTTTCAGTAAGGGAGGGACAAAAGCAGAAATTATGGGTCAAGGTAACAATGTACTGAAAGCACAGTGCAAGAATAAGATATGCACAGTAACAGCAGCAATATTAATAGCAAAAGAATACAAAAAGAGAAGGTGTTTAACTGACAAAAAAGGGTATTCACCACTGGGAGCAAAACCAAGATGGTGGATGCTTCCCATACATGGTGTCTGTGTGGCTTCCCCAGACAAAGGCATTGTGGCTGCTGGGGAGGCAGAATGGCCAACTTCCAGTGGGGTGCCCGGGCTTTCCTTGCGGAACCATTGCCCCCACGGATGAAGTGCATGGTGTAGAATCACAGCCTGGCCACGGCCACAGTGCTCAGCTCTGGCCCCTCTCTGCAACCAGGTAACTCAGTATGTGAAAGCAAAACTGCAGAAGGATCCTCTCACTGAACTCTTATAAATGATTGCAGATGACCACAATTTCTCTTAATCTCTCTGATTTAGGAAGGGTTTCAAAAGTCATTTGCTTGTCAGTGAAGTGTCACCATTTCTGTGTGCTCAAACTTTGGATAAAGGTATGAATGCAAGTTGCTTACTTGAATACTTGAAGGCTCTCTCTGATTCCAGAGCTAGTTGTTCTGGCTAGCTTGGCTAAATCTGATTGAACTTCATTTAATTTATAGTGAGATGAGACAGAAGGTTTTAAATCAGACTTCTTTTCCCACCTATTTTTCTATGCCATCTGATGAGATTTCAAAAACTCATGGTATCACTGTGTGGCTTTTCCTTGTGAGTGAAGCAAGTTCTCCTTGTCCTTTTGCTGTTTTGCAGTGGGGTACTGTCACTGTATTGACATTCCTTTTCTACCATGCTTACAACACTTTTCTGTTTTATAACAGTCTGCTTACTTATTTTTTTTTTCTGGTTCCCAGGTAAAGTTTTACTGTTTTCACACATTAACAGTTAGTCGAAGTTCATAGTCGTGCTGCACTGGCCCCAGTTAAGGTACAGCCTGTTTGTTAAGCAGTAATGTAAGTTTGTCAAACCTTTGTATATGTGTAACCTATAGAATGATGCTAAAACAAGCTGGGCAATTGTCACCTGATTTCAAGGCTGTCATTATCACAATTAAAATTAGCTCGGTCCAAGAGAAGTGCTGAGACCCTACAATTTCAGATAAATGCAAAGTCTGACATTTTATTAGGTGTTGGGAAAGCCAAGTTGCTGGTCTGTAGAATCTGACTTGAAGAGAAGCTGGGTTTTATTTGGGATGTGTAGTCTACAATGATGCCTGTACTCAGACTTTTTGGATTTGGGGAGGGGATGGGAAGGAGAACTTAAAATAAAAATCTACAATGAGGATTTGAAATAGAGCATGGTTTTGTCCTGAAAATGTACCCAAAGCAGAAGAAGAAAAGGGCAAATATATCTGGAGTGTGCAAAGGAGAGGTGATTTCAGCATGGCAAGGCACAACTGTAAATGTGGAGGCTGGCTGTACCGAAGAACACCAGTTCCTGGTAAGCAGTCTTTTGCAGCTTTTTACTGCAATGTTGCATGAAGCATCTTGTAAAACTACACTAAAATCTTCGTATAATGATTGAAGTGTTATGATCATTATACAGTGATAGGACAGGAGTAGAGTGGCTTATCTAAAATGCCTGAATTTAGTATCCTAAGACCATAAAACTGGAACCTCAGACAAAGGAAATCTGAAGTTATTTCTAGTGAAAAAAGACTAAAAAGGGGGAAAATAGCTAATTAAGCAGAGTCCTTCCCTGAATGCTTATAAAGGAGGAGGCAAAAGATTTTGATGCATTGAATTGTGATTCATCTGCAGTGCAGTGCTTTGACCCAAGTTTCTACAGCCTACTTTCACTAAATTTAGTTTGTAGGGAATCAAGCAGTTATTTACTTTTTCTGCTGTGTTTGACTATATATTTTTCTGTTGCATTAACCTTTGCCTGTTTAAAGGTAAAACTGAATTTCTCATTTTTGCCTGTGGTAAGGGTTTTGGGATGTACACTTCTTAGTTACCACCTATAGCTCCAGAAATACTTGTTAAGGAGGGCACAATAGAATTAATGATGTGATGGCCTGAGCTTTAGGAGTACTAAGTGCTGTCCTCAAGGCAAGGAGAGATTTGTGAGTGCTTTAAAGTAAAGCAAAGGGCTGTTTCTTGCTCTGGCTATTTACTTTTGGGGGCCTGCACTGAATCAGGCAGTGGTCTGAAGGTTCGAAATTCCTTATGACATAAGGAAATGTGCTGTATTTTCTGTTTCTGCAGCTGAAGTCTGAAGTGGAAAGCAAAGTGTTCTAATTTACACAGGAGGACTGGGAAATAATTTTCTTGACATATTGTCCTTTTCTGTCACTTGCTATGTTCATTTGATAGTTTTCAAGATTAAATACTTATCACTGTATGGGTTATGTTGATACATTTCCAATTGCTAAGGTAATATACTGTGATTTTCTTGATACGATATTTTGGAATAAAAATGTATGTCTTCTGAAAACCTACATTGCCTTAATCAAATTACAGTGTGGGTCTGAAGCCAAGAGGAGGAAACCTTCAAGCTACATAGCTGTTCAATACCAGAGTATTTCAGGTACACACTAAAACCTATAGTTTATATTTGTTTGTATTTTCTAGTAGAATCACTTGCCTTTTGGGGGGTACTTGTTTTATTCTTTCCCTGCCCTGCCAGATTTTAGCAAAAAAAAGGTGTTACATTACTGAATGAGTAATGCTTTCCTGAAATACTGTAAAATTTGATATTTTTTTTTTGTAAATAGTACAGCTCAGTCAGACTTTCAAATGCCTTCTTTGTTCTTTCCCCCCGCCCCCTTTTTCTATGCATTGAGGCACATTATGCCCGTACAGGTTTTGTGATGCAAGGTGAATTGTGCCAATGCAGCATCTTAGTGCTGCAATTCTAATTTTGTAGTTTTCTATTTTCATTTTGCATAAACTGGCTTTATAGAGAGAAGGAGGGGGTATGGCTGCAAGATAGCCACGTGGTAGGCAGCTTCCTTGGTAAACTGCGGAGTCCCTACAGCCACACAGCAGTGTTAACCAAGCTTGTCCAGGTTTGTTTGGGGAATATACACATTTTGCGGGCTTTAGGGGTTTGTGTATTACTGGGCACATTGAAGTTCTTGGCTTATCCTCTGGTCTGATTATATGCTACTACTTAATCTAATACTGCTCCAAGGAAGTTAATCCTCTGTCTCTGAGCTGCTGTTTATTTCTGACTCATGAGTTGTAGCCAGGTAAGAAGATACAGAATCCAGTTTCAAATAAAGCACCACACAAGCCAGTTGAGTGAATGTGGTCTGTGGAAAAAAACTCCGCATCCCAGACTTTGGGGAAGTCTTTCACCTTTCTTGAAGGACACAGCTCAGAAGGCAGCAGAGATCTCCTGAATTCTGCGTAATTTTTTTAACAATTACTTGGGCTTTGATTTTCTCACGTGTGTGTTCTTCAGAAAGTTTTACTACTGTAACAACATTTTAGGATCTATAGGAGAAGTAATCAAAGGCAGTATTTTGGTTATCTTTGGAGCTAAAGGAGAAAAGGAGAAAGGGGATCTTATAGCCCAAGTACAGCAGTTTGATCTATGTCAAAAGCAGTTTGACAGACTTGCACCATCTGTGTGTATTTCTCATTAGATAGGAGAATCCATGCCACAAATAACCTGTGATGAGCATTCACTCAGAAGTGTGTTCATGTCTGATACCATTACTCTCAGACAAACACTAATTCTTAACAGATTGCCTCATACTTCTATAGATTCACTTTCCATAGTTTACAAATATTGAACCTTTTATTCAAGAAAGGACATGAATTCTTCAAATTTGTAGTTTGATTTTGGATTGTCCTGTGCAGGGCCAGCAGTTTGACTTTGATGACCCTTTTGGGTCCCTTCTAACTTGGGCTATTCAATGATTCTGTGGTTGAAGAGGGCAGCCTAACATCAGATTTAATGCCAGTAAATGCTGCTTTGAGTGAATTATTTTTCTTTTACATTTATTTATTATTATTTTCCTTTTACATTTATTTATTATTATTTTTCTTTTACAATCCAAAATCAAGATTGCAGTTCTGTAGTTTTAAAATGTAGCCCCAAATTTCTTTTCACAAGTAATACATGTTTCTTCTAGAAGATTTCTTGAATTCTTGATGAGACACTGTGGCATCTATGTTTAACATAAAATCCCCCTTGAGTGAGATTACCAAAAATATTCATTCCGTGGCTTTTTTCTTTGCATGATAATCTTTCTGTTCATCCTTGTATGTTTTACTGAGGGAGACTTATACACGGATAACTACCTTTTTTTGTCCCCATTATTTTTCTGATTTATCCCTCTTATTTAAGTGTTTTCTTTGATTTTTCATACTGTCTTTTTACAGTTTGACTGACTTCATAAATTCATCAGTCTCCTAATTTTTTTTCATTTTTTTTCCCCTGTAAATTAGTTTCCTTTTTTTTCCCAGTAACTTTGCAGGAAGATTAAATATGTTAAGGAATGTTCTTTTTCTCTCTAATGTTTTAACATGTATTTAACCAACCCTGATTTATTTAGCAGTCTGTATGCTGACATAGCATGGCTTTTGTTTCCAGTATATGAAAGAAAAACACTTCCACACCAATGGTATTTAAACTGAAAAATAGCCTTGGTCTACAACAATTCTGCCTTTTAGTAATTTTAAGTACCTAATTTCACATTTTTATTATATTTCTTCACATGACAAATGAATACAGGCCTTTTATCCTTTTGGTAGTTCTTTGGATTTGGGTTATTTGTTCAGGTGGGACTCTTGCTGATTTCTCTTTCTTGGTATAATGTTGTTTTTTCTATTAGAGGCTTTGGTTGAAATGTCAGATGGATGTTTTTCCTGCAAGTTTTTGTGGAACAATCGCTGTGATACACTCCCATGAACTGCTGGCATTGGTAAAAATTATGTGAAACCTGCTTTCCAGTAAATGCACAGAGATATTTTTCAGCTTATTGTGTATGTTGTGGTTTTTAAAAGTAAAGTAGGTTCTTGAAGACCATATAAACCTTGTGGCATAAAGAGGTCTTTGCAAGGTCAGGAGCAGTAAATTACTGGCTTTCAACCTGAGGTTTGTGGCTACCTTCTGAGGAATCCACAAAAAGTAATTTAAAAAGCAGATCTACTACCAGCAGGCTTACATTTGCTACCCTTGATTGTGTTCTTCCACGGGAAAATTTTAATGTGTCTGAAATGATCATTTGAGAATCCCTGAACTAAAAATATGGGTTTACTTAAGATATTAGCTAAATGGAAGTGAGTTTATTAAAGTGAGGAGTTTTTTTTTCTTCTTTCTGTTGTCGCTTGCCTGGGTTGTTGAGCTTTGAACCTCTTCAGTGCACAAGCATCTCTGTCTGTTCAGATAAGCATGTAACTTCCTATTCTGCTGTGTGAGAGCAGTCTCATGTTTTTGCACGTTCCCTTTGCATTCTAATAATTCTGTCTTTTCAGGCAATCTATGATAGATCTGCTAATTATTTCTTTTTGTTTTAGGAACTGCTGAAACATTAAAATTATGTCTTTAAAACACCTGGTGAACTGCCACAGAAGCCTGTCTCAAAAGCCAACAGGGCCTGTGAAACTCCTTAATGCTGTAATGTCTGCAGCTGTACGTGCCTGAGCTTTGGTTCAGAGAGGCAGAAATGTGTGTCTCTCTTGCATAAGCTCTCCTGATTCTTGACTGAAAATGGAAGTGTGAGGAAAAGACACAAAAGGAATTATAAAAACTTGAGGATCAGTGTGAGTTCTGTGAGACAAAAATGTGAGTGGTGAGGGATATAGCCAAAGTCCAAGCCTTCTCTATCACTCTAGCCCTTAAGGCTTGATGCTGTCTTTTTTTGTTTTTTTATTTCCCCCAAAGATTATGTAGTTTTTCTTGAAAGTATACTTCTTTTTCTTTCTTTCCCATTTTTTTTCCAAGTTTTTCAGAGTGTACACAAATCAAAGTAATTTCTATGTCGAAATGTGCCATTCTCTAAACTGTGTGCAGGAACCCTCATCATCCATGGTCGTGTATATTTTATTTCTGCTTCCTTCTTTTCAGTACACAGAAACCAGACTTATACTCTGAATACCTTTATGTCAATACATAAATAAGCTTTGTGGGTGTGATCAATACCAATTAAGTTTATTTGCAAGCACAGATCTCACACTGAAGCAATTCTAAAAACAGTTTGAGCAGGAACGGGACAAATAGTGGTCATCATGGGAAAATACTAATGTTACTTAGAGATGGTTGAGTCTTCTGCCATTGAGGTACTTTTAATTTCAGTGGGCAATCTGACAGGTCAAGCAGAGTCAGGGAATTAAAGACTAGTAGCAAAATAACTCCGTGTGTGGTGCTTTAAAAGAAATTTGTTTTGTAGCACTGTCTTCAAAGGCTACCTTCTGGTTTCATCTAAATTGTTAAGTACAGTTAATTGTTCTGATAAAGGGTAGGTTGGTAGGAGAGTATTACAGGTTGAGCTAATACAACTAGTGAGCATCTTGAAGTGTTTTTTCTGTAGATAAATAGATAAACAATTCAGATAATTTTTACCCTTCCCTCCACCCCACAAACTAAAAAAAAAACAAACCACCCTTTGGAATGACAACTTTGCAGAATTAAAATGGAAACTACATTTATCACCCTTAGAAATTAAATATTAAGAAACAGCTTCTAATATGAAAGAAGTTGTCAGCTTCAGCAACTGGGTCTTGTTTACCAGAGAACATTAAATATAATGTAGGTCAGATCCAGACTGACTTAAAGAATGGTTTAAGTTACTTAGAAAAAGTTACTGCTGCCTGTGAGTCTCCTGGACATACACTCTGAATTAGGTTGTTTTCTTATTCTAATAAAAATACTGATCAAATAACAGTCTTCTCAGGATTATTTGTCTACTGCAGGAAAATTAACTAGTCTAAGCACTTTCCATGCACAGAAAATGTGGAAGCCTCATCTGTCCTGAAGTTTTGTCTACAGCTGTTTTCTTTATACTTTTCTGTGTCGCAATAACGAGATGAACAAAGGAGACGGACACCTGCTGAGAGCAAAGGAACAACTGCTGGGCGGACCCTGCCCATCTTTATTATATCTGTGTCTCAGAAATCATAGTGGATTGGAGGAGCAGCTTTGCCACCCCTCAATCACACTGGTCAAAGGAAATGTCCATCAAACTTCTGTGCCCAGGATAAAGGAATGTAAATAATAAGTTATCGTTACAATAACATGGCTATGTTTACAGAGAATGTGTGAGAATCAGTTACAAAAGAATGAAAACATCAGAACTGCAAAACTCAGGGCAACATTTCTGTACTTTGGGAGATTGTCAACATCAGATGATTGGAGTGGGGACATTTTTCCACTTCAGTGATACTTGCATAGGTAAGGACAACTTAGATGTTGAAGCATACCTTTAATCCCTTTCAGGATATGTGATCAATAGTGATCCTTTTTCTAGTATTGTTTTAGTCTGACCAGTAAAATTTTCATTTCCACAGGCATAAAACCAGATGTTGCTTATCATTTGTCTTTCTATTCTGTTGTATGCCTGAAGAATCTGTTTTGGCAATACAAGTCTATTTCCATTTCTGTGCAAAATACACAGGAGATATTTTATTGGCCTTGAGCACCTTCATTACTGTGGTGAGGCAGTGTTCCCTCCTGGTGTTGGATATGCAAGCCATTCACTGAGCTTGTAAGTACAAGTGTTGTGAATGCTGCTGCTTTCTTGTTGGGGCACTCCAAGCAGTGCTGAACCCGATACTGGAGCTCAAGCTCCACAGCAGAGAATCCAATCAAAAGTGTTGAAATTCGCTTTGCATTTGTTGTTAGATCCTCTGATCCCTAGACCCCATCCCACCTCCCCCACCCCCCAGCCTCTTCCATCAGGATGTTTGTTTGCTGTTGAAGTGCTGGTGCAACTTTGTCTAGGCCATGGGCCTACCTGTTCAGTTTATATTTTGATGTAAGTAGGCTGTTTTAGCTTCAGCTGTCTCAGTCAAGGGTCTGTCTAAGAAATCCTCAGAGTGTTTGAAGGCACTGAAACGAGTGAGCTCAGGGTACTGAAGAATTCCTGAAGCTCTCTGCCTTAGCATGATGGAACACAGCATCAATATTTTTCACAGGCTTTTATAAAGACTGCTTTAGTGCTGCTGAATTTTCTCTCTCACACAATTTAGGAGCTCTGCAAAGCAAAGAATAAATGCACTCCACTTTTCTCTCTGAAAAGTAGTAGAATATTGTTCTTTAATTTTACACTACTGTTTGTTTCTGGTACAGTCTATTCATAAACTTTCCTTCACTGGAGGGAAAGATCCTGGAATCTTTCCTCTCCAGCACAAACTTAAGAGCAAGGCTCTTGAACTGAGGGGCTTCCCTTCCCTTTTGGAAAATCTTTCAGCAGCACAAAGATCCTTCCCACCAATAGAGGTGGGAAGACTTCCTCTTAAACTCTTGTTGCTGATATAGATGCTGTTTGTCAGTACCACTTCTAGGAACATCTTGATTTTCCACTAAGACTTTATATAATTACCTATGGCTTAAGGTTAGTCCAAGGGGATTGCTACTGGGTCTCATATGGAGGCTTGGAGTAGCAGGACTTTATCCATTTGCCTTTGGGGAATGTTGAAAACCAAGTTTTGGTCCTTAAAATAGTATAATTTCTTTTATATGTCGGTAAAAATATTATAATGAGAATATAAGAATAATCTTCTGATACTAATACTCTGGGAACAGACTAAGTTAAATGCTACTGAATGGAGATTTCTAGGTTGGAGAAAGAAACTCAAGTCTGTTCTCCCTTCAGTAAGTATGTTTGGAGACTATTAACTTCATGGATTTTGTTTGCATGTGTTTAAAAGTAATAAAAGTAGATGTAGAAGATAGCAGTTGGAATGCTAGTTACTGGTTTGCATTCAGCCCTGGAGTAAAATGCAATGTTTATAAAGCAGTATTTGTTTTCAAACTGCTACTGAATAGTAAATCTAGCAACACTTTTATAGGATTGGTTTGTCTTATCTTCACCCTTTACAACTGCAAAAATTGTAGCAAAGAGCTAATTTGTTCAAGACTACTAAAGTAATTGGTTGCAATGCTGTGATTAAAATGAAGTCTGCAACTGCATGCCTGTGTCTACAGCTGGAAGAATGCTTTTTTTTTTAAATTGATGCTCCTGAGGGTGGCAGTACCTGTGCACTTTCACAAGTGATGGAGCCAGAGATGGCAAGGGCAGATGCTCACTTATGCCATGCAGTGCTTTCTTATTGCTTACAACTGTAAGGCATAGCACCTACAGTGGTTGTGTCTGTCAGATTCATGACTGTGAGTTTGTTTCTTTGGTCTTACCTTTTTGTTTATTTGTACTGTATTTGATGTCTCGTACTTACTGCTTTTAACTGCATTTGGATCTTTCTGTCATTGTCTAGACATGCTACTTCATAGCTAAACTTATTTTTGTTGAAGTGTATAGCTTTGTGTTTTGTACTACTTCGTGGTCTATTTTTGTGTGCGAGTTGGTCTGGTTCTCTGTTTTGATGATTTCTGTCTTTTGTGACAGGAAAGTTCCAAACTTTGAACAATTTAAAGCTGTTAATGGGAATATTAAACACAAATTGTCTTCAATCCAACATAAGTGTTGTGACTTTCTTATCTTACTGTTTTACTTGCCTTCTAATTTTTTTAACCTTTGTGCATGGGCTATATGTTAATTCCCTGAGGGCACTTCACTAAACATGAATGAAACTTTATGAAGTCATTAAATCTGTCATGTCCTTTGTTAATAAGCCTACATGTTCTTATTTCTCATTTTTATTTATATATTTGTTCATCGGTACAAATGAGATGATTAGAGAGAAGAACTATTTTTCTTAGACCTTAATAGCTTTATCCTTCATCAGAAAGGCATGTAAAATAGAATGAAAATGTTTTCTGTTGGTGTGACTCATCAACAGCTCTTGTTGCTATAACTTTCTGTTCTGACAATCCCAAACTCCTTTTTCCCTGACATAAGCATTGGTTTTAAGTACAGTTACTATCTTATTCTCCTGGTTCAGAAGTGATCAGCTTAACCAGCTCAAAACTAGCACTTGAAAAACAAGCTGCTGAAATAATTTGCAGAGTCTTGCTAGATTATTTACTTTGTCAGATTTTTCTAAAAAGAAATAACAACTTGACATAATTTCTAAATATGAACAAACCCAAGACAAAATACATTCTTTACCATATGCAGGACAATGCATAGTGCACAATGTATGAGCAAATACTCTACCATGGCAATCAAATACTTTATCTCTTAGTAAGTATACATAGTCAATGTTTGTTAGTGGAGAAACAATGCGGTAAACAGCATTGGTGGTTTCTGCATCTGATCACTGAATCATGAAAAGCAATCACAAATTCAGATCAGTCTTGCCAAATAAAAAAGCAATTCAGAATGGGTGTACAGAAGAGGCTGCTTGAGACCATTTTGTACACAGTAACATGAATTATTTGGCTAGGGGTTCTTTTTCCCTTTATTAAAAGATCAGTGATGGCCCTTCCCCAGCCCCAAGACTGAAAGACTTTCCTCTGCATCACCTTATGCAGAATATTACTTTCATTCAATATGTTAATAGATGTAATTAATACCACTAGAATTACATAAAATAGGAAAAGGTGCTAGGGAGAACAGTAGTTACTGCCAATTAGGTGTTATCCAGCCATAGTAACACTTGAGTGTTGAGCCTGCACTACTTCTGTCATGCCCCTGAGGTACAGCAAGAGCCCTAAGGTCAAGTAAAAATCAATACACTTTTCCAGCCAGGGCCAAGAATGGAATGGACAATGCAAAAAGGCCAACTGAACTGAAAAACATTAAATCTTCTCTGAAGAGCAAGAAGCTTCTGTGGTAGCTGTCTTCAAAATGGTTATTGAAAAGTGTTAGAGAAGAAATGTCTATCTCTTTATTTAAATTGTTTTAGTTATTACAGAGTTGTTACACTGTCTATTATATCTGTATGCATTAGGGGGTATCTTTTCCATAGGCTGCTTTACTAGTAATTGTTTATGCTGATAAAAATAATTTGGAAAAATACTTGTCCCAGAGTTTGTATTAAAAATAAGAATGCTAGAGCACCTGAAAACCTCAGTGCAGCAATTGAGGAGAACCTGGTTGCTCACGCAGGGCTTTTCACATGGGCGTATGCCTCTTCTGGAAGGATTAAGTTCTTTTAGTTGCTGTCTCTTGGTATTTTCTGAAACAAACTGGGTAAGTGTGTGCCAGCAGGCCAAATCAAAACACAAGATGTGATTATAAATACTACAACACATGATGAGAAGGCTCAGCCTTTTAAGTGCATGCTATAGAGCTGGCTAACAATGTCACAGTGAGTTCACAGCCTTTTGCTTGCTATTGGCAAGACACCTATTGTTGGCAGTGTTCTTGTGACTTACAAATAGAATTAGCTTTCTGTCTCCTGAAATAAATCTAGGTAGAGGGAGTCAAGGTATTAATTAGCCTTTCCTAGTGATAAATCCCCCTGAAGTGTCATTGGTGTGAACCTACTACTCTTTCATATTTGCTGGCTTTTAGCTGATTGAACAGTTCCTTGTCCTTTGGCCTATTGAAATTGAAGCTGATCTCAATACCAAGGTTGCAGACAACTTCTGTGGGTAGGGATTTACATGATCACATGCAGTTATGCTGAGTCCTTCTGAGCTATTGGGAATTCCTCAAATTACTCTGACAGGATTCAATGAAACTGTAACAAATTGGGAATCCCACATCTCAGAAACCAGTTGTGTTGGTTTTGCTCGGCCTAGTTCTTGGTAGTGGGGGGGCCACAGAGGTGGCTTCTGTGAGAAGCTGCTAGAAGCTTCCACCATGTTTGGCAGAGCCAATCCCTGATGGCTCTGAGGATGGATGTGCTTCTGGCCAAGGCTGGGCCAATTAGAGATGGAGGTGATGCCTCTGTGATAACATATTTAAGAAGAAATCAAAACAAAGTCGGCTGTGCAGCTTTAGTTCCAGCCAGAGAAGAGGAGGAGTGAGAATGTGAGAGAAACAACAATGGAGACACCAAGGTCAGTGAAGAAGGAGGGGGAGGAGGTGTTCCAGGTGTTGAAGCAGAGATGTCCCTGCAGCCTGTGGTGAGGATCATAGTGAAGCAGGTTGTCTCCCCCGCCACCCCCCTGCAGGTTAGGGTTAGGGTTACACCAGTACCGAAGGACAGCTTTGGCAGAAAGATCCTAACCAACGATAAAGCAATTTCTCTGCCACCAGAGGCGTAAACCAAGCAACAACTCTTTTAAACTTCTCTCACCTATTGTGTCCCCTATGTTCCCCATATTTTCAACAACTCAGGGCTATCCATGCATTATTGTGGTATAGAAGTGATATGAAACTTCTTCGCCCTAGAGAGGCTTTGCTCCAGCATTTCCCAACAGAGGAACTGCTGTCTGCTTGCTGTCCTCCATCATGTTAAGGAAATTTCTCCCTCTGATTACCTATGAGCCAAGTTGTCAGTCACTCTTGCACCGCCTGACTGGGACTGGGGCCCCTTCTCAGCTACACACCCCACACTCACACAGTCAGACCAGGTTACCCTATCAGTTCAACCCGTGGCTTCCCATAGCAGAGACTCAGACATCCCAGTCCTTCAAATAGTTTAATCTGAAGAGGGACCCAGAACAAAGAAACCCCTGGACGTTTATACCCTCACAGTGCAATGGTGGGGAAGTTTGGGGTTATTGGCTCCTGACATGACTCTGAGGGTCTGGTCCCTTGGCCAGGCCACAGGTCCCCAGGCTGGCAGTGCGTGGCCTCTTGCCTGGGGCTCCTGCATCCAGAGCTCAACCTGCAGCTCCCACTGCAGCAGCATGCAGAGCTACCTGCACCACCCATGTTCCTCAAAACTTCACTCAAATGGTGAGTGAGGAATTCAGGAAAAGGTCACTGCCAGTATTGGGCACAGCTCTCCTTGCTTTGCCCAGCTCCCAAGTTTTAATGATGCTGTTAGTGATAAGAACAAAACTTTCCCTGGGACTATTTACAGAGCTGTACAAGCTGCTTGCTCAGGCTGCCTGAAGAGATTCACAGAATCACAGAATATCCTGAGCTGGGAGGGACCCACAAGAATCATCAAATCCAGCTCTCAAGTGAATGGTCCATACACGGATCAAACCCATAACCTTGGCATTATTAGCACCATGCTCCTACACTTTGGGCAATACTAAGGCTTTGTTTTCTGTTGTAGTAAATCTTTTGTTCTGATTTAAGTGACAAATGAGACAGATAAATGTGATGCTGTCCAGTAAAGCATCACTTTGGATCATGCCCTAAATCCATAGCTCTGACTACCATTTTTATGGTACGTTTAAACTGGAAAAGGTATCTCGATTTCCTGATCTTACTGTATGCATAAAATAGTTGATATAAAAACTTAAATATGGAGCATAATTAACAATTTCTTAATATGCAGGCCTTTATGATGTGTTTTATTTTACAGTCTCTTGAATGTGTAACTCAGTAAAGCATTCTGTTGTAGCACAGTGAAAACATGCAACACCATGTTCACATACTTATTGTATTCCACTATATTTTAAATATGTGGAATTTTTTCTTTCCCTTTTGAAATATTTTATTTTTGTAATGTGCTTTAGGATGACAGAGACTAAAACCTAACAAAACATAACGTACTACAGTGTTACAGCTGAAAATATTATAATTTGTGGTAATTAATAAAAAAATCTTCATTAGTTCCTCTTCAAAATTATTTGAGATATTATAAAATATCTAACTAGTCTTCTTTAAGGCAAGAGAGTGATAAATTTTATTTGAGTATGCTTGATCAGTAGATGGAACTAGGGTGCCTCTTTGTTATTTACAGAAGTTTATGTCTTACATTCATACCAAGAAGGTGAATGAGGTATTTCATATTTCATGTAATTTGCTTGAAAACTTTCAACATTCAGTCATCAGTTCCTTTCCACAAATTGAATTCAAAATCTCTGATTGAACAACACTCAAAACCAGATGCTAAAGAAAAGTGAGTTTGAGGTAAAAATTGAAAGAAGAGATGTGTGTTAAAATTTCAAATTGCAGTTATTGTAGCAATGAAGTGTCTCGGTAAAGCAAACAGAATTTGAGTGCAATAGATGTGCTAGTGGCATCAACCTAAATGACAAGAAAACAAAAATGGAATAATGCCGAGAATGTTATAATTTGAAAATAAATCTTGCAGGTCATTTCCTGTGTGCTGTAGTTCTTGCTTTTTCTATGAAGTGTTCCTATGTAAATCTATTTGTAGCATAACTATTTTTGTGTAATTTGCTCATCCTGAGCAAATGACTTTCTCATTGAGTGTTTGCACATCGTGAAAAAGCAATGAGGATTTGTTTACAGAGTCATATTTGTCCTGTAATTATTGATCAAAGTCTGTATTTGCAAGGTTTTCAAGCACTTACACTTTTTGGATAGTTTTTCTTTAAATGGAAAGTCAGTAAGTGTGAATGTATTTCTAAAATAAAAGTATTCATGCAGCCTATCACCTCATGTTGTAGTCTTCTGATAAATACCTTTTTCCAAAATGACTTGCTGAGGAAAGCTTTGCCTTAACAGTAGTGATTTGAAGTTATGTATACATATACTTGCAAGAAGTTGATTTAAACCATTGCCTGCTTAGTTGCATTTTTTAGTAGTTTATTTTCCATGAAATTGTGAAACCACATTGAAATTGAACAATTTACTGTGTTCAAATCTGATACACAAGATAAAGTGTCTGTTTTGATGTTGATACAGGGAAACAAAGGATTTGTATTTCTGAAGAGCAAATTCAGCAAGGTGATTTTGCTGTCTAATGTTAAGTTGTCATGTAAGCACAAAAATTGGGGAGAGTAATTGATTTTCTTTCTGCAGAAAACTCAATGGATGCAACTTAAAAAAAGGTGAAGTTTAAATATCAGCTTCCACATGAGATTTCTTTAAATTTTTGTCAAATTACTTTTTGTACTTTTTCAGAAAGTATGTTCAGTTCTAAAAAAGTGAAAGGACAATAACCATTAAAAAATAAGGATAATATTATCATGAGGGGAAAAAGAAGAACTTTTAGGCTTTTTCCCTAGAATAATGGAAGCTTATCACAAAATCTTCTAAATAGTGCAAATTTTATAACAGCAGCTGTTGTTTTCTTAGTATGCTTGAGGATAATCTTTGATATAACCAGAAATTAAAGTTTTTAGTAGTATGTTGGAGATATGAGCTTAGCCAGTGAGAGATGTCATCTGTTTTTAGCAAAATGGGTATCAGAAGACAGTTGTATCTGTGTTAATGTTCTACACTTTCATGCAACCATGAAAGCATGAGTGGGAAAATGCATATAAGTAAATGAAGAGATAACTCTGTGAGGTTATTGGAAAAGTCAATAGATACCATTATCTGAACTCAGTAACCTGCCAGTAATATATATGAATATTGAGTTTGTGTTTATTTAATTAGCTTAGTTTATTTTAAAATTTGAAGATAGAAGATAATGTTACTTCAGGCAGGTGAATGCACTTCAAACAAACCATTAAAAGTATTCAGATGATTACTGAGATAGTGCTATGTCTGGCAATTTGTAGTCTGGGAGAAGAGTAATTAGTTATTAATTTAAAAAATATAATTACTATTCATGCATCTTGAATTTAATTGTGTAAGTATGGATAAAATTATACTGAAGTTCTTAAGCTGATTATTTTTTAAAGACCAAAATTTCAGCTGTAGGCAAATAATTGCATAGAGCAGAATAGCAAATACTGAACTACTTGCATATGTTTTTGTCTTTTATTTTTTTAAAACTTGTCTTTGAAATAGTTCTATAAAAGTCCAATGTTTTTCTTACTCATGAATTTTTTTTATGTGAACCTCTGTCAGGACAGTTGGCAGTTCTTTGGACATTGTAAACTCTAGTGGTACTTGCAGAAAGCAGGGGAGAACACAAGGATTATTGAAAGTTAAGCATCCTCTTCAGTAGCCATAAGCATCAAAGGAGATTTTACAGTAGCTGTAAACCCTCCACGGTGTCTTCTGACTGCTGTACAAAATCTGGATAGCGCACATCCAGCATGAATTACAGGTATTCCTTTGGCAACCATTGGTTTGCAATGTGTTTGTGGTGCAGTGTCCTCTGTGCAAGCCTCTTGTTTTGGTCATTTAAAAATCTGCTCCCAAGTTTCTGCTGCCCACTCTTTTTTTTGTGTTGCCAACAGAGAGAATCTGTGGGGAGCATGCAGTCCATGACAAGCCGACTTGAAAACAGGAGAACTTTGGGACACTGGGTTTAAGCGTAGCATTAAATGGTCTGGTGCTTATATTTAGATAAGTGTCTTCCCATGTTAATTGATATGTGTTAAATGTTGTACTTTGCCTGATCTCACATATCAATATGAGCTTTATGTTTTGTCAAGTGCCCAGAAAGGCCTGGAAGTACTCCTCACCTTCTACTGAGAGCTGTGTCTGAACTGCTTTGAAGGGATGATAGTACTCCACCTCTCACTGGCATCAACTGAAATTGTAAAAACCAATACTCAGTCTTAAGTACAACATATTTTACAAATTTTACTTGCCCATTGGAACCAAGTTCAGAATTAATTTGAGTAGTCAAGGAGGAAGCACTGCTTTACCAAGCAAACCTTCAATAAAAACGTTGGTATCTGGAAAAAACCTCATCTGTGAAAGCAAAACCCATTGCCTCAATATAAGATTATTTTCTTAAATGAACAGAAGATAAATTCTGATCTGTTACCAGCATACTCTGGTGGTAGACATTTTTATATACTTCATGCATAAACAGTTTTTGTTTAATTACTTTGATTTTTTTTCTTAAAATAGATTTTCTAAACACCATTTCACTGATGTTTTATTAAATTCCCAGTTATAGGAATGTAACTACAAAGTTTAT
Organism: Climacteris rufus; assembly: GCA_013398175.1. Taxonomy (NCBI): domain Eukaryota; kingdom Metazoa; phylum Chordata; class Aves; order Passeriformes; family Climacteridae; genus Climacteris; species Climacteris rufus. The sequence goes on from VZRZ01007316.1 coordinate 197,036, forward strand.
GCCCTTCTATCCTTACATGTTTCTTCGTTGTTTTGTTGAAACCAGGACACATAGTTTTCCTCCTTTATGGAGTTTGCCTTGAACTGTGGAGTCTTTAGCTCTTCCAATCAGTAACCGAGTATCTTGTGGCATTGCTGTGCATCTTGAGACAATGGGACAGATACAACCAGGCCAGGCAGAGTTGGAGGGCTGTGGCCATTTGCCAGGTCTTGAAGTCACTGTGTGCATGTCCAGCAATGAATTTGAGTGAGCCAACACCAAAGATTGAAATTCTTCACAGCTGAAAATTGTGCTGTTGAAACGTTAAATGAGATTTTCCTTTTAAACTTAGAAAGTTCTAATTGAGTTTTCTTTTTAAAGGTCTGCAGAAAGATTTACTAGTGGTGGTTAGCATGAGACAGAGCGGATGCACTCAGCTCTTTGAACCACAGTTAACTGCTTAGGAGTGGAGAATGACAGGACCTTGCTGGCTTCATTGACTCCTGTAGCATATCTATTTCATAGTAATTAATACAACACTTTCCATTTCGTTTCCTGACAGTGCAGTGCTATTGCCTGAGGCTTCATTTGCCTTGCTGCTCAATGTTGAAAGCAGCTGCAACCCAGCCCACAGCTTTCTTGCTGGATTTTTCTGATTAGAGTTTGTGGGACAGTAACAGAATTGCAGAAACCTCAGTATTCCTGAGCTAGTGAGAAAGGGTAAATTTTTATTTGGAGAGCAAATTTTTTTGCCTGATTTATCTTTCTTATTTCCTCTATTCTTGTTTTGCTTGCAACCAGCATTTAGCTGGAAAAGCAAACGACTTGTCTCTTTCTTTTTGCTTTGCCTCTCCTAGAACCCTTTTTAATCCTGCTGGGTTCTTTGTAGTATATTTCTGTAATTTCTGTTCCTACCTGTTTCTGTGTTCTTTGCTTAGATTCTGAATTTGGTCTTCCAAAATGCCTTGGTTTCTTTGAAACACTTAGATTTTCATCTAAAAATCTCTCCCAAATATTTTCCAGTCTTCTGTTTTCTCTTACACCTGCTATGTGTCTGTGGAGACCATTAAATGGTTCCTTCAGGTGTTTGCAGAGCTCATTTTTTCATCATCTTTGTTTGCTTCAAGGAAGATTATGAAACCAGTAGAAACTGGTCTCCTAAGTTCCTCTACATTTCAAAAATCATGTTAATGACACCCACTCTTGCAAGCCAAATCAGGAGTTGCCATTGTCTAGCACCACGAACTAATTTCTGAGGAGTATAGCATTAGCATTGCTGCTATAAACTTTAGTGTTATGTGTAGAGAATGTCTTTTATAACTCAGAAATGTCTAAATTCCACAAAACATTATGTTTGGTTTGGGATTCATCACATGTTGTTTCGGACAGGTGTCATGTTTCTTTTAAAATCTCCCAAAAATTTGTTCGTCTTTCTTTTCTCTAACTACTTGCATGAATATGGATTAATGGGAAGAGGTAGAGAAGACATGCTTCAATTTTTTATGCTCAGGGAATTAAAAACCAGAACTGTTTGAAAAGATTTAAAGGTTCATGATTTGAGCAGAGGAAGACTGGGCCATTGTATCATCACATTGTATTCTGTGAAAACACTGTATTTTGGTAATGGTTAATAGCTCTTATGCAATAATATATTTTGGCATAATACAAAGCAAACATGCATAGCTTTCCAATTAGGTTAATGCATAGAATCCCAGCATATTTTTGCATTTTAAAAAATTATTTAAAAATTACACTACCTTCCAGATTTCCCACAGTTCTTCCATTTCTAAAGAGAGACCTCTGATAGGTCATACAAATTTATCACGCTGATTGTGTGCTGAACAATTGCTCTGCCTGTTTGAATAAGATGCATCTTTGAACCATCTTTCTGTTATATGTCTCTATATTGGATGGAACTTAATGCATTGAGGGTCAAACCAAACAAGGCATATAGTTAATTACGTTTGCCACAACAGCCAAGATGCAGAACATAGCCTTTGTGTTGTGCAGCGTGTTGTGCCAGCTACTGGATCAGAAGAATAAATATCAAACCATCATGCAGGTATCAGAGTGCAAGCCAGAAGCTGTGATGAACGCTTTCTGGCATCTGCTGATTATTTTAGCTTGTAGTAGTAGTAGATTTGGCTTGTAGTTCACAACTGTAGTTAACTTCATAAAAATAAAGTTGTATAAGAGAGTCTGAAAGTGCTGAAGACTGAAGAAAATGTAATTTCTAAAAAAAACCCATGAACATTTTCCAAATCACAGTTAAACCCCATGGGCAGATACTGAACTTTTGATATTGTCCCTGTGGGTAGAGTGTGATGCATGGGATGATAACTTACACTATTTCACCTTTCCTTAGAAACCTCTGTTGTCCCAGCCATTGAAATTCACCAATAACACTTAAATGGGTAAAGTGCTTTCTGTAATAACTACAACACAAACAAAGCTTAAAAAAAAAAAAAAAACAACAAACAAAACCAACTCCAACTTTCTTTATTTCAGTGGTATTTTTCCTACCTGAAGCTTGTGTCAATTAATGCTAAATTACAATGCACACCTGTAAGTTAATTACTAAATCTGAGCAATGCAACTAGAACCAATATTAGTGGTATTCATATAGCTTTGTAGTATGGGCTTTTTGCTTATTTGTCTAAAAAGTTCAGCTTTCAACTTGTCACAGATATTTGTGTTTACAGCCCATAATTACATTTTAGTAACTGTGACGAAAAAAAAAATACAGGCTTCTCTAATTCCCAGCATGGGATCTTGCATTCTCAAGGTCAGTTAAGGCTTTTGGCGTACTTTTCCTTTTCTCTTGGAAATGAACATAAAGGTTTTTTTACAACATCAGGGTACTCTGAACTGAATTTCCTATTCTGTAAAGTTTTAAGTGCACCCATTTGCCTGTTCTTCTATTGGCTAACATAACAAATGGATGTTTTAGTTGTTTGTGCTGAATTATCAGCCATAAATTTAATAGCACAAAATAACACTACTGGTGCAGTAAAATTAGCAGTGGAATGTCGCACTTAGACACGAAAGAAACACGCAGACACCTGTCGGAGAGAGAAGCCCAGAAAAAGGTGCCGAGAGACCCCAGACTTTATTTATATCTCTTCTTAGAAACCACTGTGGATTGGAGGGAGAAATTGCCACCCCTCAATCACACTGGTCAAAGGAAAAATCCATCAAACATCTCCACCCAGGAGAAAGGAATGCAAACAATAGAACACAGTTAGAAAAACATGGCTATGTTTACAGAGAGTGAGTGAGAAACTGTTACAGAAGAATGAAAACATCGAAGAACTGCAAAACTCAGGGCAACAGTGGAATACAAAGTTAGCACTAAATTCTGTGCTGAGCAGATCATTGCTATGTAAACCTTGCACTGCCCTCACTCCCCAATATCTTTTCAAGCTGAGGAAGTTTTAAATATTTGTTATAAATATTCTGTGCTACATTTGCAAGGTTCTGTATGCAAGCATTAAGCTCAACATCCTTTAATGTTGCCCTGAGTTTTGCAGTTCTTAGATGTTTTCATTCTTCTGTAACAGTTTCTCACTCACTTTCTGTAAACATAGCCATGTTTTTCTAACTGTGTTCTATTGTTTGCATTCCTTTCTCCTGGGCGGAGATGTTTGATGGATTTTTCCTTTGACCAGTGTGATTGAGGGGTGGCAATTTCTCCCTCCAATCCACAGTGGTTTCTAAGAAGAGATATAAATAAAGTCTGGGGTCTCTCGGCACCTTTTTCTGGGCTTCTCTCTCCGACAGGTGTCTGCGTGTTTCTTTCGTGTCCAAGTGTAACACTTTAGAGTGCCACTTACAATGGGACAAACACACCACCAGATTACTATTAATTGGCATTGATGGTGTTTCTGTGTCTGCTGATCCACTTTCAGAAAGTTGTTGCATAATTTCATAGATACCAATACATTATTATTGTTGATCACTACTGAATTGTGTTGAACTTAAATAAAGTCTGATACAGACAGATTAATATTCTCATAGCTGAAATATTATTCCACTCTAATTATTTTCTTGAATATAAATATTGGGAAGATATAGTACTTTATGTATTAAGGGAACAGAAAGCCTGATGATGTTAGATGTGAACCTTAACATGGCCCAATGTTGCCTGTAAAGTGGAGATCTTGGACACTTTTAGTTCATAGAGTAAAATGCTTCCTTTGCTTTTGAGTTATCTCAAGCTTCTTCTGAGCTATCTGAAGAGACCATTACATTGATGAGCACTCCAGGGCACTTATTAACATGCTGATATGAAAAGGGGAGACTATGGTGGAAAGGGAACATCAAAGTCTGTGTTAACCGC